>OX453302.1:0-307431 GCA_949710035.1 Crambus lathoniellus
TAACCTAACCTAACCTAAACTAACCTAATCAAAAGAGTTATAAAAATACAACTTAATCTAACATAACCTAACCGTCGTCGCCTAGTTCTAGTCCAGCCACATTTACCACGTATCATATTTGTTGCGTGTCATATTTTAACGTGTCGTATTTGTCACGTGTCAGATTTGAACTGCAAAAGTTAGGTTTGTAAAAGTTTGATCTGTAATAACTTATATTTATATAGTTCAGTCGATTATCAAATATTTCATTATTTCTTCGCGGATGAGCTTCATTCACCGTCCCGCACACCTCTAAAAAGACCCGGCCTCAAAACTCGATCCAAAAAAGCAAGAAAAACGCCAAAAATTTACCGCCCACCCTCCCTTTCTCCAACCTAACCTATAATAAAATCCAACCTAACCTAAACTAACCTAACCAAAAAAGTTATAAATAGAAAAATGAAGTATTTAGAAAAAATCTACCCGTCTCACAACTAGCTCCGATGGGACTCGAACCCACGACCTTTCGCTTTCCGGGCGACTGCTCTAACCACTGAGCTACGGAGTCGTTACGAGAAGCGTCGAATTTATCCAATACTTCTTACGCACTGTATAGTCAGTGTTAATTTCATCAATGTGGAGATATTACTACCCTCACACGCGAAAGAAATACCTTTCCAGGTATTTGGCAATCGCTAAAGATGAAATTACTTTATGATTTTTTCTAAATACTTCATTTTCCATTTTTCAGTAACAAAAATTGCATTGTGAATGCAAAAAACTAAAAATTAAAATAAGTTATAAATAATACAATCTAACCTTACATAACCTAACCGTCGTCGCTTAGTCTAGTCTAGTCCAGCCACATTTGCCACGTATCATATTTGTTGTTTGTCATATTTTAACGTGTCAGATTTGAACTGCAAAAGTTAGGTTTGCAAAAGTTAGGTCTGAAATATTTAGCTCTTGAACAGTTAGGTCTTCAAAAGTTAGGTCTGAAATATTTAGCTCTTGAACAGTTAGGTCTTCAAAAGTTAGGTTTGCAAAAGTTAGGTCTGAAATATTTAGCTCTTGAACAGTTAGGTCTTCAAAAGTTAGGTTTGCAAAAGTTAGGTTTGTAAAAGTTTGATCTGTAATAACTTATATTTATATAGTTCAGTCGATTATCAAATATTTCATTATTACTTCGCGGATGAGCTTCATTCACCGTCCCGCACATCTCTAAAAAGACCCGGCCTCAAAACTCGATCCAAAAAAGCAAGAAAAACGCCAAAAATTTACCGCCCACCCTCCCTTTTTTCCAACCTAACCTATAATAAAATCCAACCTAACCTAAACTAACCTAACCAAAAAAGTTATAAATAGAAAAATGAAGTATTTAGAAAAAATCGACCCGTCTCACAACTAGCTCCGATGGGACTCGAACCCACGACCTTTCGCTTTCCGGGCGACTGCTCTAACCACTGAGCTACGGAGTCGTTACGAGAAGCGTCGAATTTATCCAATACTTCTTACGCACTGTATAGTCAGTGTTAATTTCATCAATGTGGAGATATTACTACCCTCACACGCGAAAGAAATACCTTTCCAGGTATTTGGCAATCGCTAAAGATGAAATTACTTTATGATTTTTTCTAAATACTTCATTTTCCATTTTTCAGTAACAAAAATTGCATTGTGAATGCAAAAAACTAAAAATTAAAATAAGTTATAAATAATACAATCTAACCTTACATAACCTAACCGTCGTCGCTTAGTCTAGTCTAGTCCAGCCACATTTGCCACGTATCATATTTGTTGTTTGTCATATTTTAACGTGTCAGATTTGAACTGCAAAAGTTAGGTTTGCAAAAGTTAGGTCTGAAATATTTAGCTCTTGAACAGTTAGGTCTTCAAAAGTTAGGTCTGAAATATTTAGCTCTTGAACAGTTAGGTCTTCAAAAGTTAGGTTTGCAAAAGTTAGGTCTGAAATATTTAGCTCTTGAACAGTTAGGTCTTCAAAAGTTAGGTTTGCAAAAGTTAGGTTTGTAAAAGTTTGATCTGTAATAACTTATATTTATATAGTTCAGTCGATTATCAAATATTTCATTATTACTTCGCGGATGAGCTTCATTCACCGTCCCGCACATCTCTAAAAAGACCCGGCCTCAAAAGTCGATCCAAAAAAGCAGGAAAACGCCAAAAATTTACCGCCCACCCTCCCTTTCTCCAACCTAACCTATAATAAAATCCAACCTAACCTAAACTAACCTAATCAAAAGAGTTATAAAAAATACAACCTAATCTAACATAACCTAACCGTCGTCGCCTAGTTCTAGTCCAGCCACATTTACCACGTATCATATTTGTTGCGTGTCATATTTTAACGTGTCGTATTTGTCACGTGTCAGATTTGAACTGCAAAAGTTAGGTTTGTAAAAGTTTGATCTGTAATAACTTATATTTATATAGTTCAGTCGATTATCAAATATTTCATTATTTCTTCGCGGATGAGCTTCATTCACCGTCCCGCACACCTCTAAAAAGACCCGGCCTCAAAACTCGATCCAAAAAAGCAAGAAAAACGCCAAAAATTTACCGCCCACCCTCCCTTTCTCCAACCTAACCTATAATAAAATCCAACCTAACCTAAACTAACCTAACCAAAAAAGTTATAAATAGAAAAATGAAGTATTTAGAAAAAATCGACCCGTCTCACAACTAGCTCCGATGGGACTCGAACCCACGACCTTTCGCTTTCCGGGCGACTGCTCTAACCACTGAGCTACGGAGTCGTTACGAGAAGCGTCGAATTTATCCAATACTTCTTACGCACTGTATAGTCAGTGTTAATTTCATCAATGTGGAGATATTACTACCCTCACACGCGAAAGAAATACCTTTCCAGGTATTTGGCAATCGCTAAAGATGAAATTACTTTATGATTTTTTCTAAATACTTCATTTTCCATTTTTCAGTAACAAAAATTGCATTGTGAATGCAAAAAACTAAAAATTAAAATAAGTTATAAATAATACAATCTAACCTTACATAACCTAACCGTCGTCGCTTAGTCTAGTCTAGTCCAGCCACATTTGCCACGTATCATATTTGTTGTTTGTCATATTTTAACGTGTCAGATTTGAACTGCAAAAGTTAGGTTTGCAAAAGTTAGGTCTGAAATATTTAGCTCTTGAACAGTTAGGTCTTCAAAAGTTAGGTCTGAAATATTTAGCTCTTGAACAGTTAGGTCTTCAAAAGTTAGGTTTGCAAAAGTTAGGTCTGAAATATTTAGCTCTTGAACAGTTAGGTCTTCAAAAGTTAGGTTTGCAAAAGTTAGGTTTGTAAAAGTTTGATCTGTAATAACTTATATTTATATAGTTCAGTCGATTATCAAATATTTCATTATTACTTCGCGGATGAGCTTCATTCACCGTCCCGCACATCTCTAAAAAGACCCGGCCTCAAAAGTCGATCCAAAAAAGCAGGAAAACGCCAAAAATTTACCGCCCACCCTCCCTTTCTCCAACCTAACCTATAATAAAATAGATGATCAAACGAACTACTGTGAAGTTCGATCGCTATTATATGAGTCGTTTCATTCGAAGATATAATATTTACAGTGTAGTCCCTTTAACCTACAGGCAACTTCGCATGTCTTTAGAGATTAAAAAAAAAAAAAAACACTAATCTGTCATTTACTGTTCTGTGGTCAGTTTGACGCCATTTTTCTCATTTCGTTTAGAGCAAGTTCAGAGTAATAGCGGTGTTCTAGAACAAAGCTTAACTAGTGGGTTTGTAAACCTCCGCCTGCAGCTGAGGTTTACTGGGCTGGGCGGGTTGCTATATCTTCGAATGAAACGACTCATATAATAGCGATCGAACTTCACAGTAGTTCGTTTGATCATCTATTATATTTCGTCGTTTCATTCTTTGATATAATATTTACAGAGTAGATGTTTAGAGATTTAAGTTTTGTTCGAGAAGAAGTGTTGATGGGTTGTTTTTATAAGAATAAATAACCATCTCAATTAAACATATTATGTATTTGTTCATAAGCAGAATGTAAACAATCAACCCTTAAATGATATTAAGTTTTCTCCGTACAAATTAAATACCTAATCATAAATCAGCAATAAAAAAAAGTAACTAATCATTAGTAGGGAACGTTACGGTTCTCGCGAAGACATCTTCGCTTTTAATAGGCCGGTTATAGAACCGAGCAAAGGCTGTGTCGATGTAGGTACTTGTCCAACCAGCTGTTTTTCTTATCTCGTCTACAAACACTGAGTCGTGAGCAAGCACGGTCGAGATGGAGGCGTATCGTGTGTTATCGCCACTCTCTCCCAAGCTCCCAACAGCTTATTTAACCCAGCGGCTTAAAGACTGCGAGCTGGTGCGCTTGTGGAGTTTTTTGTATTTTAACAACAGTTTGTCTGCGTTCGAAGTCCTCATATTTTTTGAAAAATATATATGATCGACGAGGACTGAAGCAGGGCATATATTTATTTTCTCGTGAAAGAATGGCAAGTACAGCATGGGTTGTTCGCGGCCCAGGACCGAAGTTTTATCAATGTCGGTTATGGCTATCTTAACACCGTCTTGAGAAATGAATACATTTTCTAGTTTTATAAGCGTGAAAGTTTGTACCCTGTGCATTGTACAAAGTGTTCTTGTCTAGGCTCAGTACTAAATTTGGGTATCAATTAGGTATGTGGTTGAGAACAAGTTGTGTGTCCCAAGTAGAGGTATATTTAGGGCGACTTGGTTTAAGTTTGTAAGCGCCTTTTAGAACTCGTTAAATACACTCATGTGAGCCGATGTTACTGTTTAATGGTTTAATAACAGTGAAACGGTACGGCGCGGGACGGTGATTTAATATCAACGTAAGCTTCGTCAGATATCTCCCATTCAGTATCGGGGTTGCTTTTACTTGGCTCGATATCTGAGCCGTTATTTTTTGTGTTTACTTATGACGCGTGTAGCCAAATGGCGATGAATCTACCTACATCGTGTCAACTTCTTTAAGCGTGGAAATTTTATTCCATCTACCTTGACGGTTAATGTAGCATACTACTGTAGTATTATCCATGCGCAGTAATATTGCACAATGTCGTCTTCCTTTGTAAAAGCTTTCATAGGACAGAATGTTGTAAAAAAGTTATTGCGCCACCAGTTTTAGTCTTCTTAAAATTAAATTTTTGATTTGCATTTACCGTTATGGCGCTGCAATGCCAAAAACTTCTGGCGTTCTTAAAGTTAAATCCGTATTTAGCTGCTAGACAGACCGAAATTAGAATACCAATAAAATTAGCAAAGATTCTTATTGTACGTTTCGGTAATTTTAAATAATTTCTGATCATTTGTGCAATGTTTCTGCGTTTTACAGCGAGAAATGTTGCGTATCATAATTATAAAAAGCCTTGGAAAGTACAGACTTGAGAAGGCGTTAACACACTTTTTTCGCGGTTTACAACAAAACCTAAACATTGTAACAATTTAGGAGTCGTACCGTACGTAGTCGTACGGAAGTGTCCCCGATGCCTTATGTTAAGATTCTTTTTACTAACCTTCTATGGGCCACAGTATTGTCTGATAAATAAAGAATTTATTTATTAAGCATCGTCGAAATAAATTTACTGATTTATGATCTTGGCTTCTAAGATAGGACATATAACCTCTCTCATAATTTTGGTAAAAACCCTGGATGCTGATGCTACGGATAGGCCGTAAGTCAAGTCAGTAAATTCGTCGATAGCCAAGTTTGAATTTGGAGCTTGAAAATGAAATCTTAAATATTATTCGGTCTTCCTTACATATTGGAAGTCATAAATACGCCTCTTTGAGGTCAATCGGTGCTACAAAACTACCTTGTGGTATAAGTTAAGGAGATGTTCTATAGTCTTCCATTCTAAAATAGTTTTTCTTCTCAATAAATGTATTTAATGATTTAAGATTTAAGACAAAGCGTTTACCACCATTAGACTTGGGTGCAAGGAAAGTTCTTGATATGAACTGGTCAATTACCGGGGAACAATGTGAAATTGCTCCAATTCAATTAATTAATTTATAGCTTGGACCATCTCGTGACTTTCTTCGGGGGTAAATTTAGATTAAAGCACGACAGACTGTCACTTCCGTACAAAAGGGTATATAATATCCGTCTTGGATCCATGATAGTACAGTTTTGTTGTATGTTATATGAAACCAACAATCATAGAAGTATTGAATTCTGCCAGCGTGTACCTTTGTTATTGTGGCAGTGCACGGGGCCTGGGTTGATTGTAGTTCTTCGCATGAGACGAAGCAGGCTGAGGGTAGGTTCGTCGCGGTGGCGGCGCTAGCCTCTGTCCTGTCCTGTGGTTTGACCTCCCCGCCGCCCCCCTGTTTCACGGGTACTGAGAAGGTCCTGACCGGTTTCCCTGATGGGCAGGACGAATGACTGTGGACTGGACTGCAGAAGGTTTCTGAATTGTGAATGTTTTCCAAATCTGTGAACCTAGTCGTTCGATTGCCTTACTGGCTTTTATATTTTCGGATGATGTATTACCCAATAAAGAGTCATATCTATCGGAGTCTTGTAGGTAAATTATTTTTTAAACTAGATGTAATCTTTCGTTAGGAAATGGTGTAAATCAATACCAAAATGCGACAGTCGTGGCTTAGATACTAAAGAGATTGTATCTTATCGTCTGAGGAGAGCAGTGTGTCCATTGCTTTATTTACCTATTGCCGAGGTACCCATATCAAGTTGTTGTTGAAAACCAAGAAACATTTTGTAGCGTCCCCTCACGACGACGACGTCAGAAACTGCGGCAGCAATCGCTGCGTTTAATTTAGGTGCGTGCAACATTCAACAATTATTTGGTATCAAGTACCTTTGTCAAGTTCTCTTTCTGATCTTTTGGTAGACCTATTTTTCATAAAGGTGTCCATAAATTAGGTAAGCTGAATGGCATCTCCAAAATCAGGCGTATCGGACGTAGACGCCCTCAACGCTGACAATATTATTGTGGATCGAAAGTTATCGATGTAATTTCTTGAGTGAGCCGTTTGCGATACTGCGGCATCCAAGGTTTGTTGGATGGATATTGCCAAAGATTGTTCGATAAAGTCCCGCATCGTTTTGTATGATATTTATTGTATCCAAAACAAACGTACTCTTTTTTGCCAAAAAAAACAACATGAGGGTAGAATGTAAAAGATAAAATTCAAAGAATAATTTAATAAGTTATTATGGCCTAATAATTTATATTGTCCCGCAGACAATAAACTATCGATAACGTGCATCTTTCCTAGTATGCAGGTAGATTCTACTTTATGTCATAATATGTGACCCATCATTAGCCCGCAGCTAATTACGATATCGTGGTTGACCCCCAGTCAATTGCGACTTAGTTTGATTTTATGTAACTTAATGAACTGTAGATAACGTGCGCCTATCCTAGAACGCAGGTAGATTCTCCTTCATGTCATAATATATGTCCCATAATTAGCCCGCAGCTAATTACGATATCGCGATTGACCCGCAGTCAATATCGATTTAGTTTGAATTTGACTAACTACCTAAATAAATTGAAGATAACGTGCGTCTATCCTAGGACGCAGGTAGATTCTACTTCATGTCATAATATATGACCTATAATTAGCTCGCAGCTAATTACGATATATCGCGATTGACTCGCAGTCAATCTCGATTTAGTTTGATTTTATGTAACTAAATAAACTGTAGATAACATGCGTCTATCTTAGAACGCGGGTAGATTCTACTTCATGTCATGATATATGACCCATAATTAGCTCGCAGCTAATTACGATATCGCAATTGACTCGCAGTCAATCTCGATTAAGTTTGATTTTATGTAACTAAATAAAGTGTAGATAACATGCGTCTATCCTAGAACGCTAGTAGATTCTACTTCATGTCATAATATATGACCCATAATTAGCTCGCAGCTATTTACGATATCGCGATTGACTCGCAGTCAATCTCGATTTAGTTTGATTTTATGTAACTAAATAAAGTGTAGATAACATGCGTCTATCCTAGAACGCGGGTAGATTCTACTTCATGTCATAAATATGACCCATAATTAGCTCGCAGCTAATTACGACATCGCGATTGACTCGCAGTCAATCTCGATTTAGTTTGATTTTATGTACCTAACTAAACTCATCTAGTGAAATCACTTGTTCATGTTCACCAGTGAACAACAAGAAACAAATAAGTATTAATTGTATCTTAATATCTGATAAATTTAGTTAACTATTGTGTAGCTTGTTAATAACTTGTATGCACAAATATTCGAATAGGAATTGATAAAGCACTATAAACGTACCTGTGGCATTATCTTCATTCTCTGAAGAATATAAACGTTGGACTCGTTCAACATTTTCCTGTGCGCTGCGTTTCGGCATTTAAAATAGACGCGTGCGCTCGTTGCCTCGCATGAAAAAGGAATGAGAAAAATGGCGTCAAACTGACCACAGAACAGTAAATGACAGATTAGTGTTTTTTTTTTTTTTAATCTCTAAAGACATGCGAAGTTGCCTGTAGGTTAAAGGGACTACACTGTAAATATTATATCAAAGAATGAAACGACGAAATATAATCCAACCTAACCTAAACTAACCTAATCAAAAGAGTTATAAAAAATACAACCTAATCTAACATAACCTAACCGTCGTCGCCTAGTTCTAGTCCAGCCACATTTACCACGTATCATATTTGTTGCGTGTCATATTTTAACGTGTCATATTTGTCACGTGTCAGATTTGAACTGCAAAAGTTAGGTATGCAAATGTTAGGTCTGAAAATTTTAGCTCTTGAACAGTTAGGTCTTCAAAGGTTAGGTTTGCAAAAGGTGGGTCTTCAAAAGTTAGGTTTGCAAAAGTTAGGTTTGTAAAAGTTTGATCTGTAATAACTTATATTTATATAGTTCAGTCGATTATCAAATATTTCATTATTTCTTCGCGGATGAGCTTCATTCACCGTCCCGCACACCTCTAAAAAGACCCGGCCTCAAAAGTCGATCCAAAAAAGCAGGAAAACGCCAAAAATTGACCACCTTTCCTCCCTTTTCTCCATTCTAACCTATAAAAAAACCCAACCTAAACTTAACTAACCTAACCAAAAAAGTTATAAAAAATACAACCTAATCTAACATAACCTAACCGTCGTCGCCTAGTTCAAGTCCAGCCACTTTTACCACGTATCATATTTGTTGCGTGTCATATTTTAACGTGTCATATTTGTCACCTGTCAGATTTGAACAGCAAAAGTTAGGTTTGCAAAAGTTAGGTCTGAAATATTTAGCTCTTGAACAGTTAGGTCTTCAAAAGTTAGGTCTGAAATATTTAGCTCTTGAACAGTTAGGTCTTCAAAAGTTAGGTTTGCAAAAGTTAGGTTTGCAAATGTTAGGTCTGAAAATTTTAGCTCTTGAACAGTTAGGTCTTCAAAGGTTAGGATTGCAAAAGATGGGTCTGCAAAAGTTAGGTTTGCAAATGTTAGGTCTGAAAATTTTAGCTCTTGAACAGTTAGGTCTTCAAAGGTTAGGTTTGCAAAAGGTGGGTCTGCAAAAGTTAGTTTTGCTAAAGTTAGGTTTGAAAAAGTTAGATCTGTAATACCTTACATTTATATATTTCAGTCGATTATCAAATATTTTATTATTACTTCGCGGATGAGCTTCATTCACCGTCCCGCACATCTCTAAAAAGACCCGGCCTCAAAAGTCGATCCAAAAAAGCAGGAAAAACGCCAAAAATTGACCGCCTATCCTCCCTTTTCTCCATTCTAACCTATAAAAAAACCTAACCTAACCTTAACTAACCTAACCAAAAAAGTTATAAATAATACAACCTAACCTTACATAACCTAACCGTCGTCGCTTAGTCTAGTCTAGTCCAGCCACATTTGCCACGTATCATATTTGTTGTTTGTCATATTTTAACGTGTCAGATTTGAACTGCAAAAGTTAGGTTTGCAAAAGTTAGGTCTGAAATATTTAGCTCTTGAACAGTTAGGTCTTCAAAAGTTAGGTCTGAAATATTTAGCTCTTGAACAGTTAGGTCTTCAAAAGTTAAGTTTGCAAAAGTTCGGTTTGAAAAAGTTAGATCTGTAATACCTTATATTTACGAGTATATAGTTCAATCGATTATCAAATATTTAATTTTTATTTCGCGGATAAGCTTCATTCACCGTCCTGCACATCTCTAAAAAAGACCTGGCCTCAAAAGACGCTCCAAAAAGGCAGGAAAACGCGAAAAATTGCCCGCCTGCCCTCCCTTTTCTCCTCAGGCAGGTAAACTCGGCTCTTTCATATTTATTTTACAATTCTTTATAAATTCGTTACAAATTTTCCTTGCTGCTTTTCGATGTTTTATTTTTATGGGTAAGGTTAAGATGACTCTAACGCAGCTTTATATATATTTTTGTCAAGACATCATTTTTGCTGATTTATTTTTGACTGATTTCCAAAATTTTCTTCATTTTCACCACTTATTAAAGAATATTTTATTTTATTTTTATCCGAATTCATCATTAAGTTTTTTTTTAGATTTGACTGTTTGTCACTCTTTTATTTCATCGCTTTTCACCTTTCACTCTTTGATTAACAATACCACTAGATAACGCCTCACGAAATCAAACAAAACACGAAAATGGAACCAACTGATTCTTTTTATAACTTAGGTTTCTTACTTTAGGTCAGATCTTTCGATCTTTCGTCAATAAAAAATGACAAGGAGCGATAAGAAATAAGAGCGCACTTTCGACGTGCGCTCTTATTCACTCGGCTGATTTTAACTCTCCATCCAGTTATCTAGTGATATTGTTGATTGAATCCTCCATCCCTCAGGTTTGACCAACAAACATTTTGAGACCCCCCTACCTAATAGCAATTAATTTGGTGTCTTTGGATAGGTATTACAAAGACGAACAATGATTACTATCACGATTAAACTGAAATCATTTTCCGTTCGAAGATATTCTTATATGAACTTAACAGATCCAATAGAAAACAAAACATTGTGATACAGACTGGTGATCCTATAATAAATAACTGGGGTAACTAATTCTCATTTTTTTAATTTTTTTAATCCCTCTATGAAAATTTATTATTAATTAAAAATGGTATGTTTTCTTAAAAATCCAGTTATTTTTGTGTAATTATTGTACCAACTCAAATTTACAGAACCATCTTTTCGATATCGCAAAATATTTTCCCTAAAATAATTAATTAATAGCACAATAATTGTTATTTCACTTCCTCTCGTTTAAATTCCGCAGTAGGACTACGAAGAATAGGGCTTCCTCGTGGTCCTACTAGTAGGACAAATTAGTAGGAATACGAGGAAACAGGCTTTGTTTTCGCCATGGAGCTGTTCTACAATTTACAACAAATACAGGTTTGATGATCACGCCGAATAGCAAAGACTCTACGACGAGTTTCTCACTAAAATTGAGTCCCAAATCACTGAAACAAGCCGAATCGCAGTTTAAACTTTAAGATCGTTGCGTGATTGGAATAAACATTGTCAAAAACGAGAATGATAGAGATAGCACCTCACTGAATATCTCACCTCATATAACTCTGATCATTCTGGCATCGCCGAAGACTCGTAAGCTGGAAGGCTGTGCACTCCTGTGAGTCTGAATTTTAAATCTTGTTACCCAAAACTTCCTTGGAGTACCCGAACTGACCCTACACCGTACACCACCAGTGGGATGGGTCTGCTCCTGGCTTCTTGTCTCAAAATATGCAGATTTTCCTAAAAAAATATTTTTTAGAACGTTCCATGGCATCGTTGCATCAGGGATAAATTCGGTGAACCGCCTTTTACTTTTTTTCGTGTGGCTGGCCTCTCACCATTCACAGTCTCTATCCATAATTGTTTATGCATTGTTCTACCCTATTAATACATAAACAAATAGTAAAAGGATCTACGTGATAATGGCAAGGCACCAGTCAGATAAACTACACAAAACAAGCGAACCGGCTAAGGAAGGTAATATCGCATCAGGGTCCTTGCCTACTGGGCAACCTGCGTAAACCTGATGCCTCTATCCCTTTGGATCAGGAGGAGACGAATGCCGATCTCCTACAATCCCACTTGCCGAACTGCCATCCTCTACAGCATATTGAGTGGCAGGACGTAACAAGTCATCCAACAGATGACCTCTGGTCTTTGGCTAAAAGGGTGATAACACAAGAAAAGGTAAGATGCGCAATAAACAGTTTCTCGCCTTTTAAGTCAACAGGGACGGACAACATCTTTCCTGCCCTTCTACAATGGAGGATCAGCAACTCGTTGCGGTCATTACCCATCTTTTTCAAGCCTGCCTGGCGCATGGCTACATCCCACACCCCTGGAGGGAATTCAGGGTAGTGTTTATACCGAAACCTGGTAAATCCGACTACACGAACCCGAAAGCTTTCCGACCTATTAGCCTTTCCTCCTTCCTGCTGAAGACCATGGAAAGGGTATGTGAATGGTTTTTACGAGATGCAATACAATCTGTACATCCTTTACATAAGCACAGTGCTGGCAAATCCACAGAATCGGCACTCAATCAACTAGACGGTAAGATAGACGAAGCGTTTTAAAACAAACTGATATGCCTTGGTGCGTTTCTCAACATTGAAGGGGCCTTTGACAAGACTAACTTCAGTAAGTCACGTCAGTTGAGGAAGCGCTGGTACAACAGATGCATTGTCAACATGCTCTGCAACAGAGTGATACAGTTATCCGGTGATGGAAACCAAAGGACGCTTGTGGCAAGAGGACGCCTCCAGGGAGGTGTCATCTCTCTACTGCTATGGAACCTGGTAGTAGACGACCTGCTCTCACTCCTTAACCTAAGTCACTTTTACACCATAGGTTACGCTGATGATCCTAACAATGGGTAGTCAAGCGAGCATAGTCTGGTGGCCCAAAGCTGCTCAGACTGTAGGAGCAAAGAAATTGCAGAGTCTTCTACGACAGCCCTGCTTTGCTTTCACTGGCTGCATAAACACTGCTCCAATTGCAGCACTGAAGGTAATGCTTAACCTTACTCCACTGCATCTTCACGTGCAACAAGAGGCGAAAGCTAAGACACATAAAGGGCCTACTGGAGGAATGGTTGGACACACTCCTTGTGGAGGCGGTGTGTGATAAGGTCAAACCATCCTTCATCTTTGATAAGAAATACAAAATACCTCAGGCACAACACAGAGCGCTTCTGATATACACCGATGCCTCCAAAATCTCTAATGGAGCAGAGACAGGTGTGTTCTCAGAAGACATAAACATACAAATTGCGCTGCCACAAGTTCATACAACACTGTCTTTCAAGCTGAGTGTATAGGCATTTTACTGGAAGCTCAATCAGTCGCAACCAAGGAAGTAACCGACTATGATATGCTCTATTGATTGCCATTATCATTTATGAATGGCCCTTACAGCTGAATTCATAATATGTGAAATCTCAATTCAGTGTAAGTTTTCTCAATTCGATGCCCCATTTTCCATGGAATTGAGATCCACGGAATTGAGAAAATATTACAATTCATCAAATTACTCGAAAATATTATTAATTACAACAATTTCTATAAAACATACTGGCAGATATCAGTTAAACACTCAATTAGTTTACCACAAATCTCATTAAATATTTCATAAACGAAATTAATGTCGCACACCGATTTGAGAAATGACCCGACCCCAAAAAAAACTATTGATTTCGAACCTTCGAAAAATGCTCCTCAATGCGACAGGTCCCCCGTCCACACTGCTCGGCCGCTCGGGCGCAATCCCCAGGTGGCGAGAATCAGTAGTATGCATTTGTTACTTTAGGGAATAAGTCAAGTTATAATATTGACATTTTTGAGTGAATTGCCATATGATAATATTTTATTAGTTATCAAATACAAACTTTGATATTTTCGACAGATTTTTACAGCATTTGGCTGTGATAAAATCAATAAGATGGTAAATGCTTAACTAAACGTTCCTTCTTAAGAACAGGAAGTGGAATTCAAACTGATACTGTTACTAATTATTGTTATTTTTGAAGAATTTATCTTATCAGTATTGTTTGTTATTAATAAAATAATATGTTAGCTATTTTCGAGTGGTTTTCAAATCATTTGGCTATGATAAATATTTAAAGGTTGATAAATGTTAAGAATATTTATGTCGGACTGTAACATTACTTGTTTCCAAGCTAGATGAGAATTTAAAACTGATATTTCTTACAATTTACGATGTGTTTCTTGATAATAGATAGTGGTGAATCATTCTCATAAGTTTCAAAAGGTTTTGAATACTGGTTTAATAAAAGTATCATCCTTGTTAATGTTTTTTAAGGAATTGTCAATAAAGATATAAAAGCTAGCTTTTCGGTAAAACGAACAGTCTTGTGGTTCGAGTCGTCAGCAGCACTGTTGAGTTAAGTATACCCCCCTGTAATTTTATATTTCTCTGTTACTGTTTTTCTTTGCTATCTAATGCCAATGTATTGTCTGGTAGATGTTGCGGAAGTTATTCTTTTGTTAAAGGGATATACTTGTTTATTACTTGATAATATTAAATTAATGTTGTCCTTAGTGGTTTTGTATAAATGATGTGAGTACGGAAATAATATGAAGTAACCGTTTACAGCAAATGCTTGATGTTATTCCTAAATGTTGTTTAATCTTTTATCATGAAAGGTAATGTGGTTGTAAATGTTAATTACGATAAAATGTGTTGTTTGTCCAAAAACGACATAATTATTTTGTAAATGTCGTTGTTTCTGATAACGCTGGTGAGTTTTTTTCGCCCGTTTTTCTTATCAGCTAAAAGATGTCCTTAACGGGTGGTAGGTAAAAAATTGAGGACGAATCAAAATAATAAAATGCTTTTAATTTTTTATTTGTGTTTTACTTGATTCTGGCCTTATTGAAATATAAGCTTTATGGTTTTATTCCTAGTTAATTGAACAGTTTACAGCTTTTATCAGAATAGTCATATTTCCATACTTTCTCCTTAAAATCTAACATCAGAAGTGCTAACTAAGCCCACGACCAATTCATAATATATTTTTTATGTTCTATGGATGGATGCTGCTGATCTGGCTAATCTACTACGCTTCGAACTACGGGACATCCATCGTGACAAGGTGGCGCTGCAATGCTGCCACCTCAAATTACGGGTCATCCATCGTGTCAAGGTGACGATGTCGTTCTTCTGTCCAACCCGGTGACTGGACTGGTTCCTGGTGCAAGATTATCGAAACTTGGCCAAGGAATTTGGAGCAGCATTTCGTTGGTCAGTAAAGCCAGTAAAGCCCTTTGGGGATCTGTATTTATTTAAAACTTCGGTACGAATTGAGGGTATCATTAGAAAAAAGTGTCATTCTTTGATTAACTACTAGCCTTAGTAGGTACTATAAACCTATAAATACTATGAAAGATTTCCACTGTGAAAGTCTATAAAAGATTTTACCATGATTTAAGTCATTAACAATAATAAAGATAAATACATCTTCATTAATAAAGATTTAACTGTTATTAAGTGACAGTAAGATTTTATTCTGACAAACTTGGCCGATAGAATAGTATGTAATGTACCAATTAAAAATTGATTATTATTTATTATTATTTTTGCGTTTCTCACTTATAAAATACATAGTATGTTCCGCTTTTGTGGGACTGTGCGTTAAAGGGTTTTTTAAATAATCAAAGTTTTTATGGATTTACTTAATTCGTTAGTGGGTGAAAAATTTATTGTTTCTTCGGGGGCATCCATAACCATTCTTACAATTGTGGCGGTTTTTTGCAATTTTATGTACGTGGATGGTGCGAGACCATGGAGGAGGTAGTTTAATATTGACTGAATGTTTTGGTACGTCCGTTGTTGACAGTTTAGTAATTCGTCAGAGTAATTGA
Organism: Crambus lathoniellus; assembly: GCA_949710035.1. Lineage (NCBI taxonomy): Eukaryota > Metazoa > Arthropoda > Insecta > Lepidoptera > Crambidae > Crambus > Crambus lathoniellus. The sequence goes on from OX453302.1 coordinate 15,870, forward strand.
AACTATGGATACATTCTCCTGTCTCTGGGTCAGTGTATTTGTGGACTTTTTATGCGATAGTTTTTGTGATATTGTGTACCTATATTTGGTACTGCGATATCGATTAACCATGTGTTTTTGTTTGGATTATCCTATAAAATAATGCCTGGTCTATTGTAATGTGAATGATACATATTATGTAGGTACGTACAGGTATGTAATGACACCTCACCTCAGCCATAGTAAAGTTTAAGTGTGTTGTTGTGTGTGATTGTTTTGATACTCAATCACGGTTAAACAGCTGAACAAATATGGATGACATTGGACAGAGATATAAATTATGCTCTAGAATAGCAAAAGACTTTTTACCTCTAGAAAATATACCTTTGCCACGGGAAAACATCGTCTAGCTCACACGGGCAGAGCTGCGAGCGAAAAGCTTGTACGAGATAGTTTTACCCGCTTTAGATTCAGAAAGGCTAAGTTCGTTTAAGAAATAAAATTATCTTTGCAGTGCCTAGAATGTATTCAGTTTTATAATCATCAATCTGTCGCTTAAAATCGTTAAAAAGCTAACTGAGATTTTGTTTTCTCATTCTATTTGTGTCATAAATGTCATAATCATAATTCTTTCTTAAATAAGCTGTTTTTCAGAATCGATATTCTTTATTTACATAATGTATCAATATCTTAAGCTACAAATTAAAGACTTCTTAGTATATCAAACCACGTATTAACGAGAATTATTAGTACCTACAAAAACATGTGTATTGAATTAGATTTTGCTACATTGAGTATCAAGAATCTATTTTTCATGATATTTATTGGATATATGTATGGATTATATTTAATACAACTGGAGCTGAATTCCAAACCGGTAGCACAAGCTATGGAATATATTGCTATTCTAAAAAAAAATATAAAACTGGCTAGGTACTGGCTACCTAATACCTTCCTAACATTTTAGCTATAATCAAGAAGATTTTGGAAAACTTATACAGATTTATCTCTTCGAATAAGTGTGTTGGTATAGTTCTATATAACTTACTTACTTTTAAAATTTCGATTTTCCAAGTTTCTTTTGAGAAAATGATAGTCAATCTGTGTTACTGGGAGTAAATACCATTTATGATTAATTAATCGAAAGACTTTATCTACTCGGACTCCTCATAATCATAATCATAATCATAAATTCTTTATTTGTCAGAATATGGTACAAATAGATGTTTCTTACATTAAAGTTTCTTCATATTCTACTGATATTTCAGTGTACAAATTTTTGACAATTATAAAAGTGAAACCTACGGGATATTTATTAATAATTGTTAGTTTAACATGTCACTTATTAAATTTAAAACGAGTTATACTTAGACAAATCAAATTATAAAATGTAAAAAAAAAGTAAGTATGTAATAAAATTTGTCAAATTAAATTTCAATCTAAATTAAGTAATGTCAATAGAAATTAAGTAATGTCAATAAAATTTAAATAGGTAATGTCAATAGAAATTAGAAAAATTGTCATTTAGGAAATCATTAATCTTGTAATACATTTTGCTCATTAGAAATTTATGCAACTGTTTCTGAAATTTTGTTAATGTCAAGTTTGTAAGTGTTTCTGGCAACTTATTATAAATACGTATTGCCATACAATAAACATTTTTTGAATACACTGCCAACCTTTGAGGTGGTATACACAACTTTTTTCCATCTCGTCCTCTATAATTAACATTGTCATTTTTTGTGTTGAATAGAACTTTATATTTTTTTGCGAAAGTAGCCACTTCATAAATGTATTGGCATGGTAGAGGAAGAATATTAAGGTCTCGGAATAATGGTTTGCAAGAGTCCAAGTAACCGGCTCCACATATCGATCTAATACATTTCTTTTGTAATTTGAATGCCCTTTCAACATCAACAGAGCACCCCCACAGAATAATACCATAACGGAGCATCGATGCTACATAGCCATGGTATGCTGTTAATGCTGCAGCCTTGGATGCTGTTTCTTTTATTCTCCTTAACGCAAAGACGAATCTGTCAAGTTTACTTATTATTGAATCTATATGAGCCTTCCAATTAAGTTGATCATCGATAATTACACCTAAAAACTTTGTCATAGTCACTTCATCAATTTTTTCTTTGTTATAATTAATGTCCAACTTATATCTATTAATACTACGTGTTTTAAATGTCATATGTTTAGTTTTATCTATATTTACTTTTAGGTTGTTGTCATTCAGCCATTTTATAATTTTAGCAATGGTAGTGTTTGCTATTTCATCCAATTTAGACTTGTCATGATTTTTTATAATAAGTGTTACGTCATCGGCAAAAAGGACACATTGTTGCTCTGTTATATCAGGAAGGTCATTAATGTATATTATGAAGAGTAACGGTCCTAAAACACTTCCTTGTGGTACTCCTACGTTATTGATACTATACGTCGACAAGTAGTTTTTTTTCACATTATTTTCAATATTTGAAATCTGTACACCTTGCTGTCTGTCTTTTAAGTAGCTTTTTACCCATGATAGTGCCGTTCCTCTTATTCCATACTTTTCTAATTTTTTGAATAAAATTTCGTGAGAGACATAAAGTCAAAAGCTTTGCTCATATCTAAGAATATGGATAGAGTATGCATCCCTACATTAATGCTTTCCGTTACGTTTTTAATAAGTTGGAAACAAGCCAATGTAGTAGATCTATGTTTCCTGAAGCCAAACTGTTGATCTTTTAGTAAACTGCAGGAATTAAAGAAGTTATACAACCTGTCTGCAAATACTTTTTCAAATATTTTTGAAAGCACTGGTATTAAGGTAATCGGTCTATAGTTCCCTAATTCTTCCTTTGATCCTTTTTTATATAGTGGCTTTATAATCGAGTACTTTAATTGAGACGGGAAGTAGCCTTGAACAAGAGATAAATTAATAATATGCACTAATGGAGTAACTATAAAGCTTGCAACGCTTTTTATAATTTGAGTACTTATGCCGTCATATCCCGTAGATAGTGTATTTTTAAGGCCCATTATTATGTTGTAGATTTCCTTTTCATTCGTCGGTCGAAGAAAAACAGACTTTTGATGAAAAGGTATATTAGTTGTACCATCGTCAAATTTTGTGTCATTTTTTGAAAAATGTTTAGTGGTCAAATCTATAAAGTATTTATTAAATTCATTGGAAATGTCATTTGGATTATTTGAAGATGTATTATTTATTAATTTAATTTTGTCAATGTTAGAATTTATTGAATTGTTCTGAGTTGTATTCCTAATAATATTCCATGACGCTTTACAGACATTTCTAGACTTTGTAATATAACTTATATTATTTTGCCTCTGAGACTGAGAGATGCATTTTTTAAGTATAGATGAGTATTGGCTATATTTTTTCTTATGGTAAGGTTTATTTGACGTTGTGAGTCGATATGTTAGATACATACGTCTTTTATTTATACAACATTTCTTGATACCTTTAGTTAGCCATTTATTTTTTACTAATTTATTTACCTTTTTTACTCTGATGTATGGAAAACATAAATTATAAAATAGCAGAAACGTTTCATAAAAGTGATTAAAGGCCATATCGGCATTTTGTTCTTCTTGAACATCTTTGAATGATAAAGAACTCATACATTCTCTAAATTTATTTATGTTTTCTTTACTCATGTCACGTTTTGTTTCAAACCAGAAGCTTTTTTTCTTATAACTGACATTTGAGCTACTTTCAATTGCAAATGTGACACTCTGACCGGTTTCATGGTCTGAGAGTCCTAAGTAGTGTATTCTAGAACTTATTACAGGTTTTATGTTACTTGTGATCAGATCCAGGCAGGCATTCTTCCTAGTTGGTTTTTTTATATGGTTTATTATATTGCTATTTGTCAAAAGACTTGTTAGGTTTTTAGTATGTTTGTTATCAAGTAACATATCCAAGTTCCAGTCACCGCAGAGTATTATATTTTTATTTCGTTTTCTAGATAACCGTATCAATAAAGATTCTAGTTGTAATAAAAAATCGTCAATTTTTGTAGAAGGAGTTCTATAAATACAGACCACAATGCTTTTATACTCTGGAATTTCTACTGCGCAACATTCAAATGAGTATAATAATAATAATAATAATTCAAATTTATTTCAGACCAGGTCCATATAGGGTTAGTAACAATATTCTTATAAACTAGGGTTAGTAACAATACGATAATACAATAATCTTAAAATTAAACTAACTGAGAGCATGAGGGACCGTCCACTACCCAGATTTCCGTTCTAGCAGTGCGTGACGTGCAGGCGCATCCAGTGCCGTAGCAGCGGAGAGTCCCACCTGTTCGCCAGTGTGCTTACAATGCTGTTGGCGCTCTCCCGCAAACGTTTCAACAGTGATGCAACCCGTTTCCTGATGATAGCGTGGAAACCATCAGTACGTGCCTCTGTGAACATTGCGGATGCACTGCAGAAACGTGGCAGCCCCATCAGCATTCTAAACCCATTATTAAATTGGACACGGAGCGCGCCGTACACCTTCTGCGTGTAGTTGACCCATAGGCTGCTCGTATAAAAGGATTGACAATACGCTTTGAAAAGTGTTTCCTTTACTGGTCTAGAGCAGCGAGCAAACCTACGGGCCAGCATGTTGCATCTGATGGCCAGCGCCCTGCGTTCCCGCTCGATATCTACATTATCACGCAAATCATCAGTGACCCAGTGACCTAGATACTTAAATTGTGATACGCGATTGAGAGGTGTGTTATTGAGAGTTAGTGGCGGCAAACTCGGACAACATTTAGGTCCCGCCTTAAACACCATGCACTCACTTTTTTTCACATTGTATCTGAGCCCATGGGCCCCCGCATAGGTCTCACATATTTGCAGTAGTTTACGCAAAGCACCAATGGAGGGGCTCAGCAACACCATGTCGTCCGCGTAGCTGATGTTATTGATACATACGCCATCTATGTGACAACCGACATTAGTGCTGCCAAGCTCTCTTATCAATTTGTCCATATAAAAATTAAAAAGCCTGGGAGACGTAAGCCCCCCTTGCCTTACCCCGCACTCGAGGCCGTATACATCTAAGTATGAGCCTGCCCACCTTACACAGTTGGTTTGCTGACCATACCAGGACCGTAACATTGCCACTATCTCACACGGCACCTCAGTCTCGCGCTCAAGTTTATCCCACATAATTTCATATGAGACCATGTCGAAGGCCTTGGACAGGTCTAGAAAACAGGCGTAAATTGGGGTTTTTCTGGCGGTGTAGTATTGGACAGTTTGCTTGAGACACAATACAGCGTTCTCGGTGGATAGACCTGGTTTGAAACCAAATTGCGCGTCACTTAAACTAATGTGCTCACCCAAGCAACGGTCAAGCAAACTGTCCAGCACCTTAGCCACCACAGTAGCCAGTGAAATTGGTCTGTAGTTTGACACTTCCGAAGAGTCACCCGTTTTGTTTTTTATAATTGGTACAACTATAGTGCGCATGAGATCTTCCGGCAGGTAAGAGTGACTTAAACAAAGATTGAACAGCAACGAAAGAACCCGGGGCAGATGGACGCCTGCGTACTGAAGATGCTCGATGCTGAGGTGGTCATGTCCTGGAGATTTTCCCCGCACCATACCCTTAATCACGCGCTCCACTTCCAACGCGGAAAATCTTACACTCAAATTACCAGAACGACACTCAGGATCGCGCACCACAGCCGCTGTTTTGAGAGGCGATTCCACTCTAAAGTGTGCTTGGAAGGCTTTAGCTATCTCTTTATGATCGTGTACGCCAGCAACGCTCACTGGAAGGCTAGACTTCGGGTTCAGCTTATTTGTTAATTTCCAAAAGCCCTTGAAATCCCGTCCAGAATGGTGTTGCGCAAGAATGTCCATTTTAATTTGCTGTTGGTTGTTTTGGCACCACTTGAGTCTAGCCTTGAAAGCTATTCTAGACTTTACCATGTCCCGATATATTGGCCCAACAGTTGGTTTACCATATAGCTGCCACATTTGAAAACAATCACGTGCCGTCTGGTGAGCGTTCCTGACGTGCCGATTCCACCCAATCACATGTTTATTTTTTTTTTTTACTAAAATGATTGCACTTATTACTAGATTTTTTAGCACCTTCTGTAAGTATATCAATTATATTTTTGTACAAATTATCTATTATCAAAAAATGATTGCTATCTGAACAGGCATTATCAGCGCAGCCACTAAGTTCTCTTGGAAAGTTTATATCCCTTAGTTTCATATGACAATATTCTTTATATTTACATGATTGAGCGGGGTCCCTTTCTCCCCATACTATTTTATTAAAGTTGTAGTCAACATTTACAACTTTAGGTCTTATAACACTAATATTACACTCAAGTTCAATTGGGTAATGATCGGACCAATAACTATCATACAAAACAGCAACGCTAACTACTGTACGTCGAGCAGCACTCGTAACCACAGTGTGATCGAGCCACCGCTTACAGCCATGCGCGTCACTAACGAAAGTGAACGTGTCCGCCGGTAATAAGTCCATATCAACACAAGACCACAGTTGTTCTGAAGAAAAGTTTAATAGTTCACATGCAAACAGCTCACCTGGATGTGCATTAAAATCGCCGAGAATGTACACGGAGTCCACACAGCTACTCTCAATTATAGCGCTGATCTCACTGAGACACTCCGTAAAAAACGGTAAGTTTTCTCTCGAATCGGTTGGCATATACACCGAAACTATAATAAACGACCTATCCGCCACCGTAACTTTGATTGCGGCGAGACGCACACTACTACACGGTATCACTGTCACTGACGTAAATAGAGTCTTCCTCCACAAAAGCGCAACTCCACCGTAGGGTCTCCCGCGAAGTATACCAGCTGACGTATCCACGGCGGACACACCAGTATATGCGAAATCGTTATCAATGGTTCCCAAGAAAGAAATGTCATGAGGCAAGAGCCACGTCTCTTGTAAAGCCACCACGTCTGCTGTAATACACAGCTTTCTTACACACTCTACAGATCTAATAACATTTTTGCAATTGAAGCTAACGAATTTTACTGTTTGTATAGTATTCATGACTGAGGTTTGTAAAGTGGCCTCTGGAATTTCAAGCGTCTTATGTTCTAGATTATTTCTCAATAGTATACACGATCCACCCCTACGTTGTTGATCTCTACAATATGTTGCTGCAACTTTATAGTTGGGTATATGAAGATTCTGTTCTGAATTCTTTTTAATAAATGTTTCAGTGAAACATATGACATGAACTTCACCTATCTCTTTAGTAACATCACATAGAGCAGCAGTAAATAAGTCTTGTTTACTTAATATACTGGCTATGTTTTGATGAAATACAGTTAATTGCTTTTTATGTACGAAAAAACGAGTTTTCGTCATTTAACTTATTTGAGTCTAATTTAGTGAAAAAAGAAGGTATTGTTTTTTGTACTAGTTTTTTACAGTCACCCTTGTTTTTAGTTTTATTCAAGTTTGGAAGATCCCTTCTTTTAAGCATTTCTTTTATTTTTTGCGGTGCCAGGTAATTAGACTTATATTGTAAATAATCAAGTTCTATATTTATTTTAAAACACAAGTCATTTAAATATAAAGTTCTATTTCTTACATAACTGTCATTTTTTAATTCCAAAAATATGCAATTGTCATAATTTTCCGTCAATAATTTTATATTGTAATTTAGTAATTCATTATTCAAGTATTTATTAAAATGTACATTTGTTATGAATACCTTAAAATGTCGTAATTTATATAATGCTGTACCTAACTGAGAGAACAATAAGTATGGATTTCTGTCATTTGCACCTAATGCTAATATTACAATGTCGTTTGTATTTAATGAATTTTTTAAATCATCGCAGCTACGTAATATCTGAGAACAGGATGCGTCTTGTTTAACCATGGTTGTGATTTCGTATGGGTCGTCATTTATATTTTTCCGTGAATTATGTATTTTTCCCGATAAGTATTTTACATGTTCGTCGCCAAGGATAAAAACTCGAGTTTTTTCCGATTTCTCATTATTGCAGCTTTCGTCTAATAAAATACTGGCCATATCGCGTGCGCCATCTATTGGCGTGTTTGAGTTTGAGTGACTTCGTTGACTATTGTCTTTGTTGACATCAATAACATCCATGTCGGTGCCGGTTTCACCGTCAAGATTTAATTTCTTTTGTCGTGTAAATCTGTTCGATAATGGTGTGCTGTACATTATTTTATGAGATCTCATGGCAGATAATCGTTGTGCGTGTGTGATGTTCATGATTTTTCTTCGGAGAGGAGTCATGGTGTGTTGGTTTCTATTTCCAAAATTTGAGGTTAGTGTTTTTAGTGTGTCTATTTCTCTTTGTTTTCCTTCTAAGATACTCTTAAGGTTAGAATTTTCCGAATTAAGCTTTTCTATTTCTTGGTCCGCAATCTCTAAAGTACATTTTAGTGACTTTAATTCGTGTATACATGAGTCGTGACAAGATGTATTACTGTTGTAAGTTTCACTTTGGATACTTAGCATAGTTGTGTCCATTATTGTTGTGTTAGAAACGTTTTTGTCCAATATTGATAAATCCATATACGATCTTGATTTAGGTAATTTGTTTCGAATAGTGATATTGTCCATTTTAGTGTAATTGTTTACTTATAGATGGCGTTATGTTCCGTACTGTTTAGTCGACTCGACCTTGTAATAATTTTATTCTTCTTCCTTCCTTCCTTCTTTCCTCGTCCGAATGTTATCCATATTTTAGGTTAAAAAGAACAGTAGTTGAATTAGATTATGTTGCAATGGTTCTTTCAAGTTAGGTAGTAGTAGTAGGACCTAGTAGTCGCCAAAACTATTTTCAGTCTTGTCTTGACCCTTGATTGATAAATCGAGTGATGCGAAATACAATTTTTTTTTACCACTGCAATTTGTGAAACGTTTTGCTTCATTACTCTTTACTACTATCAGTCTAATGTTAGTCATAATCATAAATACTAAGGTCTTTTTATGATAAAAAAAACAGCCACATGGGAAAGTAATAGGTATATTAGGTTCACAAATCCGGAAAAAATATTTTTCCTACACTTTTTATTTATCTAAGTAATGGCAAATTAGTTCAGTTTTATGAGTTTGAACAGCAGATAATATCGCACATTTCTTTAAGATGCTAAACATCACTTTATTTTAATGGACATTAAAATAAGAGTTATTTAGAATCGGATACATTTACTACCTTTTATATATTGAAATCTCTTACCGTTTTAACGACACAGAAAGTAATTTCAGTTAATGATTAAGATATTTATTCGTTTGGTTCTTCCTTGCTTGCCATTAGAGGAAAATTCGCATTTTTCATTTCAAATAAAATCGGTTTTTTATATTTACAGAAATATTGGTAATATATATGATTACCTCAAATATGTATCAAAATATGTAGGAATCTTATTGATCACGCACAATTGTGATGACCACATCTACTGTGTTCCACAGTTTATTGAAACGAAGGTTTCTCATGCAAAATTAAGTAAATTAAGAACTAGTCATACCTTATGGTAGAAGATACTGTCCGTAATCCAGGGGGGCTGATCGCTGTCTCGCCGGCGCGCGCCTGGCTAAACGATCTCCACACAACCCCCGATGGGAAACTCTTACAGCTAACACCCTTATAACTACACAATGCCCTAATAGGCAGCTAAAACTTTCCCGGCGCTTTTCAAAGCGAACACACACGGGTCACAAGTCCGTACCCGGACCGGGCGCTCCTAGGTGCAAAACGCTCGAGATCTCGGTCACGATACGGGTAGGTAACTGGCGCGGCACGTCGTTACAGAAACACACAAACTTGCCTCACGGCTGCCTACGGCCAACTGAGCGCGAGTTGCGCGGACGGTGGTTGGCGGCGCACCCACGAATGAACGTGAATGAATGAATCACGCGCGGCGTGAACATCCCCCCGTCCCGGACAGTAGCAAACTGTCCGCCAACTCAATCTAAGGGCAGGCGAGAGAGGGTAGCGATCGCTCGCTTCAAAACAGAGTCCCCCACCAGGACCTCGGCAAACCTGGGCACACCATCCGACCCCGGATGAAGCTGAACAATGCGTCCTAAACGCCAGCGGAGGGGCGGCAGGTTTGGATCCTTTACCAACACGAGGTCTCCGGTCTTGGGTGGGGTCGTCCTATCCGACCACTTAACGCGTTGCTGCAAAATGTGCAAATACTCCAGATGCCAACGGCGCCAAAAACTCTGCGTAAGCTGCTGGAGCAATTCAAATCGCGAGAGCCGTCCGGAGGGCACTTCGGAATAAGGATATTCCGGCAAGGCGTTAAGCGGTCTGCCTATCAAAAAATGGCCCGGCGTAAGGGCCTCTAAATCATTCGCGTCCGAAGACAACGGACACAACGGACGCGAGTTGAGGACCGCCTCAACCTTACAAAATACGGTCGCGAGTTCCTCAAACGTGAGGACCGTCTCCCCAATAACGCGACGAAGGTGAGTTTTAGCGGCCTTTACAGTTGCTTCAAAAATCCCTCCCCAGTGGGGGCAGGATGGCGGGGAGTACTGCCATCGTACCCCTCTGCGAGAGAGTGTGGATCCGATCTCAAAATTATTCCTATCCAAAAATTCACAAACTTCCTTTAAATACCTATCGGTGCCCTTGAAATTGGTTCCACAATCGGACCTTATTAACGACGGCATTCCGCGGCGAGACACAAAACGATTCAACGTGGCTACAAAGGCTTCTGTGGTGAGGGCACTAACCACCTCCAGGTGGACCGCTTTAGTGGCCAAACAAACAAATACACACAAGTAAGCCTTTTCCGTTCTAGCATTACGAAGCCGCGATGTCTTAACGGTAAATGGCCCCGCAAAATCCGTTCCAACTCCTGAGAAGGGCATCGATTCGTTCACTCGATCGGCAGGCAAATCACCCATCTGGGGCTGCATCGTATCGGCGCGCAAACGATAACACGGGAGACAACGAAAAATAACGGATCGGATTATTCTCCGCGCTGACAAAATCCAGAACTCTCGTTGGAGGAGCGCGGTCAAAGCATTACAACCGGCATGAGCATTCTGTACATGTCGGTCTGTAATCAACAGTCTAACTAACGGTCCATCCTTGGGGAGCAACAAAGGGTGGCGTGATCCGTACGGCAGGTTGGCATGTCTGAGCCTACCTCCGACACGCAGCAATCCGGTACTGTCCAAGAAGGGATTCAACCGCACCAAGGGTCCCTTCAACTTGGACTTACTTGAGCGCAGGGCTTTCAGCTCCGGTTCAAACTCTCGCTGTTGCGTCACTCGCAACCAATGCAACAGAGCGTCTTGCCGCTCTTGTGGGGCGAGGACCGGAGACAACGATTTCTCCTGAGGCTGGCGACAATTTCGCACAAAGCGCCTCATCCAAGCAGTCACGCCGAGCAACTTATCAAGAGAACTGTAGCGGTCTAACAAAAACTCCATCTGCGGAGCCGCCACCGTCTCCACGGCGTGAACACGCATGCCTAGGTCTGGGACTCTGGCCACAGCCGGGGTGGCAGGCCATGAGCGCTCAGGCCGTAACAACCATGATGGACTCCACCATAGGTGGTGGTCCACTAACTCAGGCGCCTCGCAGCCGCGGGAGGCACAATCTGCGGGGTTCAATTCGCCCGGTACGTGGCGCCAAATCAACGGGGCCTTTGAAGTCTGAATTTGTGAGACCCGGTTGGCCACAAAAACCTCAAGGGTGTGGACTGAACTCTTCAGCCAACAAAGGACGACCTGGCTGTCAGACCACGCAAATATCGACCCCATTATTATTATTATTTGAATATAAGGGGCTATGCATCTCCCGTAGGAGATGTAGTCACTGCGACCTAAAAGATCTATTGTGACTCGCCACCTGGTTAAAGTAACTCTTTTAGCCTGGAGGCTTCTAGGAAGTCTAGAATACTCCTAGCTTTGAGAGTTTTAATCTCCTCCGGGCGCATAATGTGTCGACCCAGATGGATACTGCGTTTGTGGATAAGGGGCCCGCAGTCACACAGAAGGTGCCTGGGTGTCTCCCTCTCCTGTTTACAGTAGCGGCAAACATCAGTGTCACTCAATTTCATGTGAAATTGGTGCCTGTTTAGTTTGCAGTGGCCGGTTAAGGCGCGGACTATCGCACAGATGTTCGTCTTGCTAAGCTCCAGGAGTTCGGCAGTTCGGCTTTGCGAGTAGCCTTCTATAAGGGATTTGGCGTGTAGTAGTCCTGGTTGTATCAACCAGTACTTTTTTTGATTGGCCAAATAGGTTGCCCTTGAGAAGTTGCATGGCATGGTTCTTTGAGATACCACAGAAGGGTTCTGGTCCTATCTGATGGCCTTGAGCTCCAGTCCTTGCAAGTTCATCGGCTTTTTCGTTGCCGAAGATTCCCGAATGACCTGGTACCCATTTCAGAATAACTTTATTCCTTTGGCCCAGGTCATTCAGTTTGTTTACGCAGTCTTTTACCAATTTCGAATTAATGACATTCGAGTTTAAGGCGTTAAGAGCTGCCTGGCTATCTGAGAAAATCAGAATTGATTGGTTTATGTAGTTTCGTTGACGGTTGGCTTCCGCACATTCTATGATGGCGTATACCTCCGCCTGGAATATAGTGGCATATTTTCCTAAATTCATGCTCTTGCTGAATTTCGGACTGACGCCAAATATCCCACATCCTACATTGTCACCCATTTTGGAGCCATCTGTAAACCAGATCAGGCTACCAGCCTTGCAGGAAATGAGGTTGTCTGACCAATCCTCTCTGCTTGGCAGCTCCACTGAGTAGTTCCTTGTGAAATTACATTGTGGAAGCATGACATCTGTAGTCATTGCAAGTTGGTCGTGTTCAAGCACTGATTCATGTAGAGATCTCAGTGCTTGAGAGTGCCAGTTTACTTTTCCAGTGCTGTTTGTTCTATACATGCCAGCTTTCGCCTCCTTCATAATAAATAAGTGAAGTGGCGGTAGGTTCAGCAGGGCATTTAGAGCAGCTCCTGGGGTAGTAGACATGGCCCCTGTAGCTATAAGGCATGCTAGTCTTTGCAAACTATTAAGTTTGTTGATGATTGTCACTTGGGTTGTTTTCCTCCACCATACTACGCAGGCATACGTTATTATCGGCCTGACTATAGCGGTATACATCCACAGGGCTATTTTAGGGTTTAGGCCCCATTTCGTCCCTGCTAAGCGACAACATATTCCTAAAGCTATTTTAGCCTTTTGGATCACATTGTTAATGTGAGCATTCCAAGTCAGTTTCTGGTCGATAATTACGCCCAAGTATTTGACTTCATTGGAAAATGGTATGGGAGTCCCCTTTATGATGGGCGTTGCAAGTTTATCCAACTTTCGCCTTCTTGTAAAGGGGACTATTGTAGTCTTGCTCGGGTTGACCGATAAGTTGTTCTCTGTGCACCATTTGTTAATGGTGTTTAGAGATCTTTGTAGTATAGATGATACCGTGCTTTGACAGGGGCCGATAACACAAGCCACCACATCATCAGCATAGCTCTGTACATCTAAATCTCTATTAGAGGCTTCAACCAGCAATTGGTCAACAACAAGCAGCCATAGAAGTGGCGATAAAACGCCTCCTTGTGGGCAGCCTTTAGTTGTTTTGAAGCTCTTTGTGGTTCCGTGTAAAGTTACACTGATAGTTCTATTAAGAAGCATAGATTCGATCCAACGGGTAGTTGTTTCGTCAATCCCTTTCGCCCTCATTCCTTTGGAGAGGGCGTCTATGGTGACGTTATCGAATGCTCCTTCAATATCAAGGAAAGCACATAGGGCTATCTGTTTGTCTTCCAAAGCCCTTTCGATCCTGTCTGTTAGTTCTAGCAGAGCAGTTTCTGTGGATTTTCCTTTTTGGTAAGCGTGTTGCTTCGGATGCAGGGGATTTTCCCGTAGAGGTCCATCCCTGATGCATTCGTCAATAACCTTTTCCATGCTCTTGAGTAGGAAGGAGGTGAGGCTTATTGGTCTGAAGGACTTTGCCTGCGAATAGTCCTTCTTACCAGCCTTTGGGATAAAACAGACTTTAACCATAGTCCATTTCTCTGGTATATATCCCCAGGCAAAGCTTGCTCTGAAGATTTTGATTAAGATGGGGATGAGAGTACTCTTCCCTTGCTGTAAGAGAGCTGGGAAGATATCATCCTCACCTGCGGATTTAATCGGTTTGAATGAGTCTATTGCCCATTCCACCTTGTTCGGCCTGAAGTACCTCGCTGCTCTTCTCCGGTCTTCATTGGTAGGCCTAGAGAGGCAGGTGTGAGGAGCATTCTGTCCGATGGTATTTGGTGCCATCACCGAGCCAGGGAAGTGTGTAGACGCCAAGAGTTTCAGGGTCTCTTCCGCTGTTGCGGTGAAGGTTCCATCTGGTTTCTTTAATAGTCCCAGTTGATTCGTAGGCGATTTGGATAAGACTTTGTGGATTCTGGCTCCTTGAGGGACTTTAGTAATCTCCTCGCAGAACTTCCTCCATGAAAGTCTTTTCGCCTTTCGCAGTTCTTTATTGTAGGTAGTTAAGGCTTTGCGATACCGACTCCAGTCATCCGTCGATTTAGCCTTATTAAACAACCTGCGTGATTCTTCTCTTAAAACATCGAGCTTTTTGTTCCACCATGTTACTCTTCTATCCCTAACAGTTCTTAAAGGGCAGCTCTCCTCGTAAGAGGCTGTAATGGCTTCAGTAACTTGAGCGACAGCATATTCCAATGTTTCGGGAGAACGTATGGTTTTAGGGGCATTCTGAAGCTTTTCTTGGAGCTTCTTTCTGTATAAGTCCCAGTCCGTGGCTTTTGCATCCCTAAAAGTAACGGTTTCACACATGTTCGATGTGTTCAGTGCGAATTTAATAAGTCGATGATCAGACATAGATGGTTCATCACTAACATGCCAGTCGGTTATCAACCTGGCAGTATTGTTAGTAGCGAGAGTTATATCTAGAACTTCCTTCCTCGATTTAGTGACAAAGGTCGGTTTACATCCCTTATTAACTATCTGGAGGCGGTTAGTTAGTATAAAATCGTGAAGCAACTCACCTCTGTCGTTGATGTCAGTGCTGCCCCAGTTGGTGTGGTGGGCGTTGGCGTCACAACCGATAAGGAGCTCAGCGTTGTGGGCGTCGGCATATTCGACCACCTTTGCTAGCTCCTCAGATGGATCGGTTTTCGCCCCGTCCAAGTATGCAGAGCAAACGATGAGGCGTCCATTTCCGCTCTTGACATTGACGAAAGCTGCAATCAGGTCATCGTTGCAAAGGCCTGGTATGCATAAGAAATCAATATTGTTATTGAATAGTATACATGCTCTTGGCTTGACTCCGCCGATATGGTGTACGACCTTACCTGCAGAGCTCAGCCCAGACACCGTGTTGGTATTGGCCAGCCACGGTTCCTGGATAAGAGCGATGTGAAGGTTGTTTTGTGTGAAGTGATTTTCCAAAACTGCCGTAGCAGCTCTGGCGTGGTGCAGGTTTATCTGCACCACATGTGTGTTGGTGTTGCGGTGTGTTTGTGTAATGGTGTGTATGTGTTGAGTGAGTGTGTTGCGTAACTGTGGAGTGTAGGTTAAGCGGCGTTATTCGACCCGCCTTGCTTCGGGACTACAGGGCAGTCCCGAGGTTTGGAAGGTCGGCTCGCCACTTCCGACCGATTGGGACCTGTTGCCCCTTTCGGCGGTGGTGCTCCTGTGGGACGGTTCCTAGAGCCCTGGTCCCTGGGTTTAGGCGTAGCGTTTTGGCGCCTTGCCGTATTTCCAGAGACCTGGACTTTTGGCCCCGCCTTAGGAGCATGTTGAGCAGTTGGCAGAATCTTTGCGCCGGGTTGGCTAGTTTCTGCCACCTGTTTCGAATTCGCTGGCGTGTTTTCGCCGCGAATGCGGATAAAGGCTTTATGAAAGCCTAATTGCGGCCTGCAGTCTAGCTTGCGCAGGGCTACTATGGAGACATCATCGATAGCAAAGGCGGTAGTGATTCCGTCCTTTTCTTTCTTGATGCTCAGCACCTTCCACAAGCCAGTCTGCAGATCGTTTTGTTTTTCCAAGAGATTTAACGCATCCCTTGGAGTTTTAAGAACCTCATTGGTCTTAAAGTGGAGGATCCCAATCTTAGCTTTTGGTAGGTCCTTCTCGTTTATCAGCGAGAGTTCCGCCTCTGGCCAGGGCTTTAGGGTCCCCACTTTGTCTTCAAGCCACTTCAGGCTGTAGTCGTTTTTCAAGACGACTTGCAACCATCCTGGCTTGAATGTGCAGCCCTCAATTCTAATTTTGAATTGAGGTGCTTTAGGCATAGGGGCGTTAAGGATCGCCCTGAGTATGTCATTTTGAAGAAGCCCCAATTGTGCATCCGACATGGGCTCCTTGTTACGGATTCCCACGCGGATGTTGGTTAGGGCATCTTTAAATGACATTGTGCTTGTCCCAGGCGGTGGTCCAGCCTGTGCTATGGACGGTTCTACGGGGGACGTCGGGACTGACCCTGACGGTAATCCTTCGTCCACACGTGTTGCCTTTTTGGCATGGTCCTTTGGCGATTCATCCTCGGATCGAGATCGTTTTACCGGCCTCTTATCCGGGGATGAACCGGTCATTGGACCAGGACCAGTCAACGGAGCGCGCGCAGTCACCAAGTACTCCATGACCTGCTTATAGGCCTCAATTGAGTCCATGCCGCTGGCCTTGAGACGCCTTAGACGCTTACGCGCAGCTCCCGACAGTTTACGCTTCCTAGGGCTGGTGCTAGTCTCCGGCGGCATATCCGAGTCCAGCTCATTAGGCCTCGTGCCATCGTTGGTCAGCACCAGCTCAGGAATGTTTGAATCGGTATCCAAGGTGACTTGGGAGTCGCCCTCAGATTCGAGTAAAAGAGTAGTAAGGTCGGGTATTGACCCTGTCAGACTACTCGATAGTTCTAGACGATTATCGTCGTCCAGAGAAAGAAAGTTTTGGTTTTTTGTGTCCTTATCCATGCAAGTCCCACGAAAAGCAAGGGAATTAACAAGTCCACTCAAGCAGAGCCCCGCTTGCTTGAGTAAGGCAAAATTACTACCCCAGGATTGCCATCTCCCTGGGGAGACACCGTTTGGAACCAAGTACAACCCCCTTGGCCACGCATCCCTCGGCTACGGTTCGTCTCACACCTTGGATTGGGTTTTGCTAGATTATCTGCCACCACTGTAAGCAATTACTAACACTAAGGAGAGAAAATTACTTACAGTGGCGCCCAGGGTGTACCGGCCCACTCACTGTTCTTCCCAGTGCATGCGAACATGTCCTGGGACGAACAGTAGGTGAGCACCCGTGGAGGTTATCTAGCTCGCACCCCAAAAAATCGACCCCAAGTCGACACCGTTTCCCAAGGTGTCGGCAACATGATTGAGTAGCCGTACTAAGAGAGTGGCGCCGGACAACTCCAACTTCGGAATGGTTAGCCTAGTCCGAAGGGGGGCGACCTTACTCTTGGCCGTAACTAAGTGTACGGCGACAACGCCTGCTGCATCCACTGTTCGGATGTAAACGGCTGCCGCGTATCCGCTTTCGGACGCGTCACAAAAGCCGTGCAGGGAGGCTTTAAACTTTCCCGAAGGCAGCATTTGCCTCGGTATACAAACCCGATTGACGTCGGGTAGGGATGACACGAACCTCACCTACTCTCGTAGGAGGCTACCAGAGAGGGGCTCATCCCATGACAATTCCGCAGCCCAGAGCTCCTGTAGGAAGCACTTCATCGAAAACACTACAGGGCTGAGCCAACCGTTCGGATCAAAGGTACGGGCTACAGTGGACAGCACCGTGCGTTTAGCCCAGACCTTTGGGTCTGGCAGTTCCAATCTATATGTGAACAAATCCGGGACTGGTCGATACTGGACTCCCAAAACAGACAGCATGTCTGGAGTCTCCGGATTTTCAAAGAGGAGCGGCTCTTGCTGGTGGTCCTTAGGCAAATCTGCCAAGAGGTCCGGTGAGTTAGACAGCCACTTCCGCAACTCATAGCCACCAGCCCTCAAGAGCGCAATCAGCTCATCACGTAAGACGAGAGCCTCATCTAAGCTCGAGGCCCCCGTGCAGATATCGTCGACAAATAAGGCCCCCCCCCTCAATAAGAGCAGATGCCCGGGGATAGCGTAGCCGTTCGCGCTCTGCGAGCTCCAAAAGCGAACGGATCGCCACAAAGGGGCTCGACCGCAAACCATAAGTGTTGGTGTTCAGCTCGTAAGCCAACATCGGATCCTGGGGATCCTCACGCCAAAGGATGAGCTGGTATCGTCTATCCTCCGGGTGAATCACGGTCTGTCTGAACATCATGCGGATATCGGCCACAAAGACGACAGCGTGCCGGCGGAAGTTGGTCAAAACATCACAGACATCGTGATGCAACTTCGGCCCCGCATGCAGACACTGATTCAACGACACTCCGGTTGACGTGGGCGCTGAACCATCAAAGACCACGCGGATCTTCCCATTGGAAGTCTTCAAAACAGCGTG
This sequence comes from Crambus lathoniellus, assembly GCA_949710035.1. NCBI lineage: Eukaryota > Metazoa > Arthropoda > Insecta > Lepidoptera > Crambidae > Crambus > Crambus lathoniellus. The sequence continues at coordinate 34,331 of OX453302.1, forward strand.
GTGTGGCAGGAAGTAATGTTCCACATTACGCCAGTCCAACTGCGAGATGGACATGTGCCCAAGGTCCAAATACTCCCGCATGAAGTCTATATACTTCTCCTTGAATGCGGGATCCCTGGCCATCCTACGCTCCATGGACAACAATCTCTTCTCGGCCATCGGTCGGGAGCTCCCTAAAGGAGGGCGAACCGCCAAGAAGGGCAAGCGGGTAATCAAGCGACCCGAGAGGAGGCGCCCAGTGTTGTTCTGGTAGAACAATTCGCACTCCTCGGCTAACGGATCCAACCGCTTGGCAGTGGGGGGTTCCTCCACCTCCCAAAACTTTTGGAGAACGTCGGACAAAGTAGAACCGACAATGGTCTGGCGGTCTACCGACGGGGTCTCTGGTGTCTGTGGTACCTTTCCCATCACCACATGACCCAGCGACGAGGACAAGGCGACAAGATCGGCTGTCTGCAAAACTCGCTTGCTTCCACACAGTACACGACCGAGGACATCCGCACCAATCAACAAGTGTATTGGGCCCGGTCGGTGGAAGGAAGGATCAGCCAAAGCCAGTCCAGACGTCAGCTCAATCGTGGATGGCGGCACTCGCACTTGCGGGAGTGGTCCAACCACCTTATCAAAAACTATCGCCGAAGCACCGATCTTCGGCCTTGGCGTGAAGTGGGGGGAGAAGGAGAACTCAACTCGACCAATCGGATCAGGGATCCGCGAGTCTCCCACCCCCCGTACCGCTTCGTGATGCGGCACAAGCAAAAGACCCAGCTGTCGGACAAGCCACCTGGACATTATGCACCCCTGGGCACCTGAGTCCAAAAGGGCACGCACCGTGACAACATTGCCCTTAGGTCCCCAAACATTCACGGAGGCTGTTGGCAACAGCACAAGCTCCGGAGGGGTGGTTGGGTCCGACAGGGGCGCCATTAAAAATTTTGGGGGGGTACTTGTCCCCCTCGCGCCTGAGTCGGCGCGCCAAATGTGGGACGCTCGTACCGGGCGAGCGGGTCCCAATCGGGTACATACTGGCCCCGACCAACAGCACTCCTAGGTGCAGGGTAATACCCGTGTGGGGCGTGCCTCGGTACATAGTACCCCAATCGAGGCCTCTCCATTAGGGGGGGGGAGTAGCAAATAGGGCCCGTGCCCATCGCCACCGTGGCGTACTCTTGTGGTACCCCCCTACCCCCGCCCGTGGCGGGGGCGTCTCTCCTATAGTTCCCCCTCTCCGGGGGGGACTGAACGGGGGGGCTAAGCCCCGCCGAATCTCTAGGGGACCGGTTCCGGGCTGCCGGGCCCCCGCCCGTGCGCGAGGAATTCGAACCCCGGTCGCTCCCGGCGTCCTTGCGGTCCAAACAAAGGAGGGGGTGATGCCTCCCTCCGCAAAGACGACAATCCTCGGTCTGGGGACACGCCGACTGCATGTGTCCCCCCAAACACCTATAGCACCATTGGCGCTGTTTCGCAACGGCCCTCCGTCCCTCCGGGCGGAGGCCTCTAAATTTGGCACATTCGTGCACCACATGCCTATCTCCCCTGCAATACCTGCACCGCTCACTCGGTGCGGGGGGAGGGGACTGCTGGAAGGCAGCATAGCGATTGGTCGGGCGACGGGGCTGTTCCCTCGCCGCCACCATACGACCAACACCTGGAACCGGGGCGGGCTCCAGGTGGTCCGTCACCCTACATTCGTCCTCCAAAAAACGAAGGAGGTCCGCGAAGGGCGGGAGATACGAGGCGCTGTCGCCTCCGTACCTCTGCTCGAAACGCCCCTTCATTTCAGCGGGCAATTTGGCGAGGACTATGTGCAGCAGTACAAAGGACCACTGATCCACCGGCAGGTCCAATCGCCTTAGGGAGTTGACCGCTGACAGTAGCGGGTTCAGCAACTCCCTCCGTAACAGGTGTACCCGCGTGATTCGCGGGAGGGCCAAAATCGTGGCCACGTGGGTGTCCGCCAGTAACCGGACATTCTGGTACCTGCTAACCAGAAGCTGGCGAGCCACCTGGTAGTTGTCGTCGCTGATGAGCAGGTGCTGGATTACCGCGCTGGCCTCTCCTCGCAGGGAGGAGCGCAAATAGGCCAACTTCTCGCTAGGGGATAAGTCCCGTCGTGAATCCACCAAACTGTCAAACAAATTAATGTAGCCCATCCAGGCTGACAGATCCCCATTAAAAGTGGGAATCTCCAATGTAGGCAATCGGCCTAGCAACGCCGTCGGGGTAGGTTTGACCTCCCCGCTCAAAACCGGCTCCCCCTTCCGAACAGCCAGGGCCCTCTCAGCCGCCTCCGTGAACTGGTCAGCCAGCTCATAGGCCTGGGCTACATCCTGCTCCAGCTGTTCCGACACGGCATCATCAGCTGGGGGGTTTTCCAAATAATGCGCGCGACACTCCATGGCGTGGCGCTCCAGGTCTTGCAGCCGAGCTGCCAGCCCGCCATACCGAGCTAGCAACGCGCCTACCCGGTCGGCTCGGTCTATTAATGTGACCGCACAAGCAAGCCAACGCAAAACTCCTTGGATGCCAGCCCTGGATACGGCGGTCGGATTCGTAGGAGCCATTTATAATCCGTTTAATAAACAAAGCAAACAAAGAAATATAAAAGTGGCAAACATCAACAAAAAAAAAAAACAATAGAAATAGGTCGCGTCACGATAATATAAAACACAATTAAAATTCGGACGACATACACGGACCCTACTATTTTCATAAATTATTAGCAACTTACCAATTTCAAGGGCTAACAATATAACGGTATAAACAAAACGTATAGGATTAACGGTATGGCATACCTCGCAAATCAACTACTAAACCGTTATCAACAAACAAAAACAAAACTATTTTTAATAATATTACTCGTAATTTAATACTACTAATAATTAAAACTAGTTCCACTTTTTTAACTAGGCAAGCGGACTCGGAACAAACACTAGTATGTGGTACTAATAAACAACACTTTCGAACGAAACTATTCGTCAAATAAATCCGGACACACAAAAAAAAATATACACATCTAGGCGAGTAAACTCGTATCAAATCACTAGTATGTGGTACTAATAAACACACTTTCGAACGAACTATTCGTCAAATAAATCCGGACACACAAAAAAAAATATACACATCTAGGCGAGTAAACTCGTATCAAAACACTAGTATGTGACAACAATTATATAAGTGTCTATCTATTATCGGATCCACCAAGTGAGAAACATTCGCTTCGAGAATTTACTAGAACAATTTCTTAGTTCTCGGAATACCCTCGAGATTTCAACAAAAAAAAATTAATTTTTAGGTACGCTTTTTAGGTACGCTTTTTATTTTTACTATGAAATTTTATGTAGTTAATTTTAATATGAAAATTAATTATATCAACTAAGCTCTGCTACCAAAAATATGATCACGCACAATTGTGATGACCACATCTACTGTGTTCCACAGTTTATTGAAACGAAGGTTTCTCATGCAAAATTAAGTAAATTAAGAACTAGTCATACCTTATGGTAGAAGATACTGTCCGTAATCCAGGGGGGCTGATCGCTGTCTCGCCGGCGCGCGCCTGGCTAAACGATCTCCACACAACCCCCGATGGGAAACTCTTACAGCTAACACCCTTATAACTACACAATGCCCTAATAGGCAGCTAAAACTTTCCCGGCGCTTTTCAAAGCGAACACACACGGGTCACAAGTCCGTACCCGGACCGGGCGCTCCTAGGTGCAAAACGCTCGAGATCTCGGTCACGATACGGGTAGGTAACTGGCGCGGCACGTCGTTACAGAAACACACAAACTTGCCTCACGGCTGCCTACGGCCAACTGAGCGCGAGTTGCGCGGACGGTGGTTGGCGGCGCACCCACGAATGAACGTGAATGAATGAATCACGCGCGGCGTGAACACTTATAGTCGAATAGTGATATGTAGTTCCAGTGTCAAATGTAAGATATACAGCAATATCAGTATGGCCAAGCGGATTGTGAAAATATTGAAATTGGTAACCATAACCATGGTTTTTTTTCTCTCATACTAGAATTCGAGAAATTTCTCAGAATTGATAGATTTAATTCAAAACGTCGATTTACAGGCAGACGGGAACTACGAATATTTCAAGTTGACAATTGTATTATTAAGAAAGTTTCGATAAAGTTAGAAGTAAATAGAATTCAGGTAAAATAATAAAAAAAAATAAAAAACAAATTGTTGCTTACGGCTGAAAGATTTGGACGAAATTTTGCATAAAGAATACCAAAGAGTTATAGAATATAGGGTTTTTATCTCGATATTGGAACCACTTGAGTAATTAATCGTAAGCGCAGTGTAGTTTGACAGAAAACGTTTTATGGTGTTGCTAGCCAAGATCGTTTGTTTAATTGTTATGGAAAATTTAAACTAAAATCTTGTATGAAACTACGTTTTTTTTTTTCAAATGACCGTTTACCTTAGGGGAGTTTTTGAAAGCACTGCTGCCAAACATATTTGAGTCACACATAAGAAGAGGAAACAACTATGTATATTTGGTATTTGACATTAAATTTGATCGTAATTTTAAAAATGATGCTGGTGGGCCATTTGTCTAATTTGAGACACTTGACCATGACCACTGTCACGATGATTTTATTGAACAAGTGATTATTAAGTTGACTACCCAGGTGTGGCAGTTGACTTGTTGACTATATGTGATTATTGAGACTATTGCCCAGGGGTGGCAGTAGGTATGTTGACTAAGATTGTATTTGATTTGTTGTTTTTGAGTGATGTTGAAATGAAATGAGATGAGAAAAAAAATGAGATAAAATGATGATGAGATAAAACGCTGTTGGCCATGAGCGGTCGCTTACCTGGCTTCACGTGCAGCGGGTGATGGGGTTTGACGCCAACGAAGCTCTTGACCAGTGTAGTGAAAATCTTATTTATGTATTTATTACAACCAAAATATATCGCAGTTATCAAAAAAATACATCAACTATTATGTGTGTATATTTCATTTATTTATTACCTAACGCTTTATTATTACACCACAATAACACAAAACATCACATGGGTAATTAAAAAATAAATTTCAAAACTAGTGTTACAAAGGCGGTCTTATCGCTCAGAGCGCTCTCTTCCAGACAACTTACTGTATGAAGAAATTGACAGGAAAAAAATCGGGGTCTATAGAGGAATGATCGATACGAAGATAATAAACATAAGTCATACAAAACATACAAGAAATATACTTATAATACATACTTACTTAGTTAAATTTTTACCTTTTTGCTTTCACAATACATACTTACAACATACTTTCTTACCCAAAATACATAAATTATACATACACAATATAAAATGATATCATTGGATTACTAAGAAAAAAATTAATACATATACTTACATATTACATAAATGATACCTACACAATATAAAATTATATACTTAAATGAAAAGTATAGTATAGTAAACTCAGGGGCGTGCATACCATATAGGCAATTAGGCTGTGCCTACCTCATTAAAAACCTAAATAACATGCTACTAATTTTCCACTAATTTAATTATATACTTAAAGTTAATTTAGTTTAATATGGTTCAGATATTCTATAATAAAACGTCTATTCAACACCTCACCCAATAAGTTTTTCCTCGCTAAATACTAAATACTTAGGTACCTAACTCTAAGGTAGGCAGACTCCGAATCGCCTATTCGATGCAAGCAGCCTTTCATACAACATAAATTAGAAAAAGTACTGGTCAAGGTAATACAACCGCGTATAATGTTTACCGAAAATGTGCGTCGTCCTAAGGACATGCATATGTTCTCAATTTAACCGGGTTAGGTAGTTCAGCTTACTTAGACGAACTGTCGCGAAATGAACCGATGGTTTCCGACCCGTCTCTTTCTAGTTCCGCGCGCTGCAGTGCGTGTTCGTTCAACGAGTTTCAACCTTATTGCGCTGATTTTAAGAGTGATTGTTAACCGCCCGCACCCGTGATTGAGTTATAGAATTATTAATAATTACGGATGTAATTTGCAACAACGAAAGTTCCTGCCATTTTGTTTTTAGTTCGTTTTTGTCTTCTTGGCATCACACGCGCGCGAGAACTAATTAGATAATTACTGTTGAGTGATCGAGTGTTTGTACTGTGATAAAAAGAAATTGCTGTGTGTGTTTGTGCTTAATATAGGTAATCAATAATTAAAATATAATGGAGAAATTAGAATGTGCCGATTGTCCGGATTCGATTTGCTTACAGAAATTACGTACGTATCCTTTCGCACAGTTTTCGTTCATAGATAAAACAAAAATTGTTTCATTCAATAGACCTATGCCAAATATTAGTTTAACTCAACAGAAAGGTAAAAATTTCAGACATTTTAATACCAAATATTACGACAGTTATACTTGGTTAGCTGGTTGCCGCCATACGAATTTATTATTTTGCTTTTCGTGTCTTTTGTTTTCTACAGCGAAGACTGTGTTTATTTCTAAATTTTATTTAATCTAGTTAAATTTAAATACCTCTCAATATGTGTGTTATAACTCGTTTATTAATTAATTAAACCCGGTATTCGTGATCGTGAGTGATGTGAAGTGACATAAAACAAATACAACGGCTTTTCTAAAAGCCACTACGGCTATCGCTCAAATGACATGTGTGATTCTTTACGAGTCATGTTACCTATATTCATGCATTTTTGAGATATCTGTGGTGGTTAAAAATTCGCTCCACCGCACACGACCGCCAGGTGCCAAAGGATAAGAGCAGAGCAAGTTCACTAGGAAGTAAGTTCACATAACATACAGAACATTAGTTACAGTCTGAAGAAAGCGGGACAATATATGTGGTAAGCGAATTTATATCCAACATAGCCTTCCGCTCGCGACTTTGTTCGCGTCACGTCGCCGTCGCTCGGCCTAAATATTATTACGAATTTTAAAATGATCAGTGCAACTACCACTAGTTAGATCTACAGTGCCTACTGCGCTGGAAAACTGATGCACGCCCCTGAGTAAACTACATGTATTACTTTGTATTTTATCACCAAATGACATGGAAACAAGGCACTCTATGACTTTTTTATCGTTTTGAGGTCTATATCTTGTATACTTACAATGGGTAGCAGTAATTATTTCTTGAAAATATAATATATACAGATTTAGTTTGGTTACTGTTTTATTAGGTACCTATATGTATAGATTACAACCAAATGCAATATATATGTATATATGAAACAGATCACTTATAAAATATCTGGTGTAAAAAGTAAGATAAAATTAATGGTATTGAGTGGGAACTTCGGGGACGAAGTTCGGTCAGTATGGCCGTGTTACTTTAGGGAATAAGTCAAGTTATAATATTGACATTTTTGAGTGAATTGCCATATGATAATATTTTATTAGTTATCAAATACAAACTTTGATATTTTCGACAGATTTTTACAGCATTTGGCTGTGATAAAATCAATAAGATGGTAAATGCTTAACTAAACGTTCCTTCTTAAGAACAGGAAGTGGAATTCAAACTGATACTGTTACTAATTATTGTTATTTTTGAAGAATTTATCTTATCAGTATTGTTTGTTATTAATAAAATAATATGTTAGCTATTTTCGAGTGGTTTTCAAATCATTTGGCTATGATAAATATTTAAAGGTTGATAAATGTTAAGAATATTTATGTCGGACTGTAACATTACTTGTTTCCAAGCTAGATGAGAATTTAAAACTGATATTTCTTACAATTTACGATGTGTTTCTTGATAATAGATAGTGGTGAATCATTCTCATAAGTTTCAAAAGGTTTTGAATACTGGTTTAATAAAAGTATCATCCTTGTTAATGTTTTTTAAGGAATTGTCAATAAAGATATAAAAGCTAGCTTTTCGGTAAAACGAACAGTCTTGTGGTTCGAGTCGTCAGCAGCACTGTTGAGTTAAGTATACCCCCCTGTAATTTTATATTTCTCTGTTACTGTTTTTCTTTGCTATCTAATGCCAATGTATTGTCTGGTAGATGTTGCGGAAGTTATTCTTTTGTTAAAGGGATATACTTGTTTATTACTTGATAATATTAAATTAATGTTGTCCTTAGTGGTTTTGTATAAATGATGTGAGTACGGAAATAATATGAAGTAACCGTTTATAGCAAATGCTTGATGTTATTCCTAAATGTTGTTTAATCTTTTATCATGAAAGGTAATGTGGTTGTAAATGTTAATTACGATAAAATGTGTTGTTTGTCCAAAAACGACATAATTATTTTGTAAATGTCGTTGTTTCTGATAACGCTGGTGAGTTTTTTTCGCCCGTTTTTCTTATCAGCTAAAAGATGTCCTTAACGGGTGGTAGGTAAAAAATTGAGGACGAATCAAAATAATAAAATGCTTTTAATTTTTTATTTGTGTTTTACTTGATTCTGGCCTTATTGAAATATAAGCTTTATGGTTTTATTCCTAGTTAATTGAACAGTTTACAGCTTTTATCAGAATAGTCATATTTCCATACTTTCTCCTTAAAATCTAACACATTCGTACTGCGCGTAATTAGTGATATAGGTAAGCAAAAGTAAATTTCACCGAATTGAGGCACACGCCTCGGACAAACTTTAAATGTGTTACTGTATTAAAACCCAATGATGTACAATAAATATAATAACGTATATGGCTTTATTGTCTATCCCTTGTTCTGTGAATGTGAGAATTATAATGACCAAGTAATTATTTTAAAAGTTATGAAACAATAACGAGTAAATTCTGGAAACCGGACACCCCATTTTAAGCCAAATTCTGCCCTTTTTTGAACTTTTAGAAATTTTTTTGGGGGTTTGTAAAACCTGGCGGTCTTCTAGATATGCTCTCCATCAGGTCAAGAGTCCTATAAATATGTGTGATTTTTTTCAAGTACTTAATTCAATTTTAAAGAAACTTTTTTCGCTCCAGTAGGTCAATCGGTCGTCTCCGTAGAAATGCCCGTATAATTGAATTTTATTGTTAAGAAAGTTCGCTTATAATAGCTCAAGAACTAACTGACCATAATAATTTTGCAACATGCGGAGCTCTTCAGCGTGAAAGGGGGCTAAAGCGGGCGGCCATTTAGCGTTGGTCGTGATAATTATATGTGTGCTTCTGGACAAAATTATCTCGAGATTTGTCATAGTTTTACAGCTTTGGAGGCTCCTCAGCCATCATCAAGGCAGCTCTGTATCTGTTCCCTAAGGAATTATATGAGCATTGCTATTATATGAGCATTGCTGGAACAAATTATTGTATTATTAGTTATTTTAATTTTTAGTTTTTTTGCATTCACAATGCAATTTTTATTACTGAAAAATGGAAAATGAAGTATTTAGAAAAAATCGACCCGTCTCACAATCAGCAACTCCGTAGCTCAGTGGTTAGAGCAGTCGCCCGGAAAGCGAGAGGTCGTGGGTTCGAGTCCCATCGGAGCTGATTGTGAGACGGGTCGATTTTTTCTAAATACTTCATTTTCCATTTTTCAGTATTGTATTATTTCCAAATATCATACACCTTGGAACATGGAATTAGAGGGGGCTAAAGAAAACAACTCATTATACTCTCATAGAGTTTATTATTTGTTCTTGGAACTGTGTTCACTCTCTCCAACTCTCATACGGCACATACATTTCATCAGACAGGTATTTTTATAATCTAAAACTAACTATCTATTTTATTTTCAAAATATCCTTTTAATAGTTCTCTACTTATATATAGCTTTAAGTATTAGCCGAGGATCACAAAAATAACGTTCAAGTCAAAAGCAGCGCAAAAACAGACGTGTCGACTGAGGAGGCAGCGTGCTGCTGAGCAGCTGTGTTAGTTGCGTGACATATATTATTTAATTTTGTAAGGTGTATTTATAACGTATTTATAATTATAAAATTGCTATCAAATTTTGAACTGTCGTCCTTTCGCCAGCAGTCTGGCTGAGGCACGTCCGTCTGCGCGCTGCTCGAGGCTCAACTCCTTACGACAATAAATTACGTCTAGATAACTAAATTGTACTTCGTTTATCTAAAATAAATAGATCGGCACTAAAGCGGCCGCAGAAGCGTCGCGCGGGCGACCACAAGGTGCTACTGGAGTTAACACTTACCTATAACGTTTCAAAGTCAATTTCAATTTTAGACTACTCTCGAAGTAAATATCGCATCCGATGTAAATAGTGAAGTTTCATCTAAAATATAATTTGAAAGAATACGTGCGAACTACCGCGTCGGGCGCCGACCGGGCCGGCGCCCCTCTCAATTAAAGCTAGCTCTGCCCCGCGGGCTCGATCACAACAGGTACATACAAAAATAGGGTACGGAGTCGGCGAGGCCCGCGCGCGGCCCCACTCGATTGAGAATATTCGATACGACCCACGCGCAGTTAAACTAAATACTAAAGGACATTTTTCATTTTCGGCTAGGACATTGTACACTATTCGTACTAATCGTAAAAAATATAGTAAAGTCAAATAAAATATTAAAATTCTCATTGTCTTTCTGGATAAATGGTACAAAAATAAACTTTGAAATAAAAATTCTTTGCCATCCATGGTCACACTGGCAACCATATTTAAATCACGTTCAGAAACTTTGATGTTTCTGTACGAAAAAACGATGACATTGACGACTGATGATAATCTGTCAATGTGAACCTTTTTTTTAGTGTTAGTGTGACATTTTACCGCCATATTGAATCGGGGTTGCATAATTATTAAGACTAGATAATGCTTTTGTACCATCAAACGCGTTAGCTTGTTGCGATATAATTAGTTTTCAGTTATAATATTTATCTTTTGCTTGCCTATGGTATAGTGTACAAAGTCCTAGCCGAGGCTCTATACAAAACTGAAAAATCTCCTTTTATTAAAATATAAATGCATTTCTTGAATTACAGCGAGTCCTTCGAATCACAGAGTCGCATAATTTGACAATTCAAAAGTAGGAATACAATAAATAGCATACATCCTTAAATTCCAATAAACGCTAGGCGAGGGGTCGCTCGGTCGGGGGGCCGCGCGGGCCCGCACTCCGCCCGCATCTCTCCACACTAACTAAACCACGGGAGTTTTACATCGGCCGAGCGCCGATCAAATTCGTAGCTCACTCGAAGGAGTCATGTACACACTTAGAAAATAAACGATTCTATACTTCGATCAACAATAACACCTAGTTTTAGATACATAGTTGGAGTGACAAATATGGCCGAGCGTATACTCCCACTCAAGAGTATAATTATAAGTAGATTATTTTGACAGTGTCAATAATACTAAGGTATTTAAGGTTCCTTTCATTTATAATGTAAGATCGTAACATTCGTAACCTTTTTTCTCCGTTTAAAAAAAAGTCAGTCTGTGCCATGTAAAGTGTTCATTTAGTTCGTGAGCCTTCATCCAGTACCTACTATTGTCGATCGAAGATTGTATAGGACTAAACGGCGACGGCGCGTCTGCCGGCGTTCCTAAATATCACATTAGTCGCTCATGGGGGGAGCGGGGCCGGAGGGGGTCAGGGCAGCGCGGCGTCTTTCCGCGGCTGTAGGCGTTCGTCTGCTGCCAGCAGCCGGTCCAGCTCCTCGTCCTCGTAGAAGACGACGAAGTGCTCCGGGTTGGCCACCGCCTCGAAGATGGAGCACACGGACGGCTTCACGTTGTAGAAGTAGAGCGGCTGGCGGCGCGCGTGGAAGTCGGCGCACAGCTGGTGGATGGACTGCGCGGCCGTGTAGTCGGCGCTGTAGATGTGCGTGCACTCGAGCACCACGGGCAGCGCGCTACCGGCGCGCTTCGTCACCAGCCGCCGCACGTAGTCCACCGACGGGAACATCAGGCAGCGGTCCGGCGTCACCATCAGGTACTCCACGCCAGCCTCCGACTGCGCACAAACCAAATCACACGTTATTTTATATCATAGTAGCTTTCCGCCCGCGGCTTCGCCCGCGTGGACTACATGACGTTATCCCGCGGGAAAGTGATATTTTTCCGGGATAAAAAGTAGCCTATGTTCCTCTCCAGGGTACAAAGTATCTATGTCCCAAATTTCAGCCAAATCCGTTCAGCCGTTTTGGCGTGATTGAATAACAAACATCCAAACATCTAAACATCCAAACATCCAAACATCCAAACATCTAAACTTTCACATCACTATCATCACTACATAGTATAAAACAAAGTCGCTTTCTCTTTCCCTATGTCCCTTTGTATGCTTAAATCTTTGAAACTACGCAACGGATTTTGATGCGTTTTTTTTTAATAGATAGAGTGATTCAAGAGGAAGGTTTATATGTACTTTTTATCCCGATATTCCCACGGGAACGGGAACCACGCGGGTGAAACCGCGGGCGGCCGCTAGTTTATAATATTAGTAGGACTAGTGGATCCTCGCGGTTATACTCGCGTGGTACCCGTTCCCGTGGAAATATCGGGATAAAATATAGCCTATGTCACTCGGGAAGAATTTAGCTTTCTAATGGTGAAAGAATTTTCTAAATCGATCCTTAGTTTCGGAGCCTATTCGATGCAAACAAACAAACAAACAATCAAATCTTTCCTCTTTATAATATTAGTATAGATAGACGAACCTCATCATTACCCGTTTAATCATTGGCCACAACAAAAACATGTCCTTGAAGATGAGATAAGATAAGGTTTCTGGTAATTAAGGAAGGAAGTAAATATTGGACACCATGCCATATAAGTATTGCTGCAATCCTAAATTAGGGGCAGCCTAAACACCTGAGTTATGAACTTATGACAATTGCAAACGACAACGAATATTACCACATCATACACCCAAACACGAGAAATTATCGAAAAATTTTCGTCATTTACCTGACCGGGAATCGAACCCGGGACCTCGGAGATAGCGGCACCTTCAAAACCGGCACGTGAGCCATTAGACCACGGAGGTCATCAGAATAAGTTATTTATTGGGCGGTCAACAGAAACATCTCCATCAGATAACAGTATTTAACAGTTAGTCGTATTTTCAGGCAGCATGTCATTTTTACCCATCTAACAGTTTGTAGTTTTAGGCAGTATGTCATTTTTACCCAGCTAACAGTTCGTAATTTCAGGCAGCATGTCATTTTTACCCAGCTAACAGTTCGTAGTTTCAGGCAGTATGTCATTTTTACCCAGCTAACAGTTCGTAGTTTCAGGCAGTATGTCATTTTTACCCAGCTAACAGTTCGTAATTTCAGGCAGCATGTCATTTTTACCCAGCTAACAGTTCGTAGTTTCAGGCAGTATGTCATTTTTACCCAGCTAACAGTTCGTAGTTTCAGGCAGTATGTCATTTTTACCCAGCTAACAGTTCGTAGTTTCAGGCAGTATGTCATTTTTACCCAGCTAACAGTTTGTAGTTTCAGGCATCATGTCATTTTTACCCAGCTAACAGTTCGTAGTTTCAGGCATCATGTCATTTTTCAGTTCGTAGTTTTAGGCAGCATGTCATTTTTACCCAGCTAACAGTTCGTAGTTTCAGGCATCATGTCATTTTTACCCAGCTAACAGTTCGTAGTTTCAGGCAGCATTTCATTTTTACCCAGCTAACAGTTCGTAGCTTCAGGCAGCATGTCATTTTTACCCAGCTAACAGTTCGTAGCTTCAGGCAGCATGTCATTTTTACCCAGCCAACAGTTCGTAGTTTCAGGCAGCATTTCATTTTTACCCAGCTAACAGTTCGTAGCTTCAGGCAGCATGTCATTTTTACCCAGCTAACAGTTCGTAGCTTCAGGCAGCATGTCATTTTTACCCAGCTAACAGTTCGTAGTTTCAGGCAGCATGTCATTTTTACCTTGAGCACCTCGACGGAGAACTTGGGGCGCGCGGCGTGGTACAGGATGAAGATGATGTTGACGATGACGCCGGTGAGGATGCCCAGCTCCAGCGGCAGCGTCAGGCACAGCACGAACGTGCCGATGCCCGGGATCAGGTCCAACTCTGCAACAATACGATTGGCCGATTATGGTTTGGGTCATTGTGTATTTGACTGAATTTTTTTTATTGACAAAATATTTATTGAATTAGTTCCAACTAGCTTTCCGCCCGCGGCTTCGCCCGCGTGGACTTCACGATGTTATCCCACGGGAATGTGATATTTTTCCGCGATAAAAAGTAGCCTATGTTCCTCTCCAGGCTATAAAGTATCTGTGTCCCAAACTTCAGCCTAATCCGTTCAGCCGTTTTGACGTGATTGAGTAACAAACATACAAACATCCAAACATCTAAACTTTCACATTTATAATATTATAGTAGGATACTACATAGGTATTTTTTTCAAATATCTTGAATAATTTCAGCGATATAGAACATCACACTTTCTAATTAGACAAGGAGAGCGCTATAGAAATGTAACGTCACATTTCTATAACGCGCGATAATCTCGCCAAAGTAAACTTCGTTTTAGAAAGAGATAGCTAGAGACGCTAGACTAGTCTATATAATTTGTGCGCTAGAGTCACAATTAAGTAGCTCATAATTCGCTTGTTATAATACAGATTGAATTTCTTTTTTCACATTTGTTTTTCAATAATGTTATATTTCTGAATCTCATAATTAAATATCTACATTTCAACAACAGTCAAATACCTAATTGTTTAAATGCCTTAAGCAGAAGAGAATGCGTCGATACTCGTAGGTAAATTAACACATTGCTGACACTAGCTCACAGGAGGATATTAAAACTATTAAATAAGTCCGAGAACAGAAAAGATAACTTTTTCAAACAAATTAAATACCAGTAATAGATACGAAATATAACACCAATTGAAAACTCACTTTTAGCGCGCCACATCGGCTTGATGACGTTGTACTCCACCATGAAGATGATGGCGGATATGATGACCGCCGCCAGCGCCGCCTTCGGGATGTATTCGAAGTACTGGGTGAAGAACTGGAGCGCCAGGATCACCATCACGCCTGGAACATTTACCATGGACTCAATTTACGAACTGCAAGTAATATCCAAAATGTCCGGCCAGAAAAATAGCAACCAAAATAGTTCAAACAAAAGAAAATTTCAATTTTATTCATTATCTAGATGTTTGAAATAAAAATTAACTGTTCACGCAGAAATCTAAGATGTTCTAAATAAATGTTTTTAAAGTTTAAAACAAACAAAGAAAAAAACCAGCCGGCCTAGCATGAGCGGCTTTTATCACGCGATATGATATAGCACTCCATGCCGTCTTGCTTACCCCACTAAGGTGTAAGCAAGACAGCATGACGTGCTTTATCATATTAAGCCAGATTTACATCGATCCAGTAACTCGATCCAGTGTCACTGGATTGCGGCGCTGGATTGGCACTGGATCAATGTAAACATGTTTTACTGGACGCTGTACTGGATTGTAACATGTTTACATTCATCCAGTGCCAATCCAGTGCCGACACTGGATCGAGCTACTGGGTCAATGTAAATCTGGCTTTAATGATGGTCATGCTAGGCAGGCTGGTCGTCTCATTCATGAGAATTTCAAAACCGTGTGCATGCTGACCTGTGTAGAGGCCGTTGAAGGTAGTCTTGACGCCGGAGCCGTTGGCGACGACGGAGCGCGCCAGCGAGCCGCCGCCCGGGTACGCCTGCATGAACGAGTTGCCGATGCTGGCCACGCCCAGCGCGATCATCTCCTGGGTGGCGTCGATGGTGCGCCCGTCCGAGAACGCCTTGCAGATGGCGATGTCCTCCAGCAGCACGATCAGCGGGATCACCAGGATGCCCGAGCCGAGCTCCGACACCATGTCCAGGAAGTCGGCCGTCGAGTTGTCCGCACGCACGTAGCTGAACGGCGGCGGCTGCGGCACCGGCACCCCCGACGGGATGGCCCCTGCACACGACACAACGGTCAGAACCGGGGACGGTCACGACACGAGTCGCACGAGGGACAAACTACGTATGATGGGTGCGGTCGAACTACTGTCTACGCTATTTCTACTCGATGGAGTGAGTCGGGGCGCATGATGATTTTACTAACCGCCAAAATTACTATCGCCTGCGAGCGAGCATAAACAGAGAAAATCCGATCATTAACATCCTCTAAATCTATATAGCTTTGTGATTACTGGTACTCTACGAGTATACTGACCCATGAGGCGCACGGGCGAGGCGCCGTGCGTGCTGACGAACCAGAAGCCGAGCACGCCGCTGGCCACCACCACGATGGCGTTGCGGCAGGTGCCCAGGAGCCACATGCACTTGTTCAGGGCCTTTTGCCGAGTGTTCGGTCCGTCCTCTGATTTTGTGCCCAATTTAATCATTCCGATTTTCTAAAATGAAAGATCTGAATTAAATCGACTTTTCAAGGAGATGCAAGAAATGATATAAATGTCCAAGTATATCCAAGTTGCAAATACTTTCATTAAAAGTGTTTTTACGTTACCAGAAATAACAAAACATAAGTTACTTACTCTCATTAACAATAGAAGTGCGATGCAAATGAAGCCTAGCACGGGGTCCCAGAGCGAGGCGGAGTGGATGTTGCGAAAGACGGATATCCACTGCTGCAGGAAGGTGTTGCCGGTGACGGTGATCGCGAACAGGTCCTTGACCTGCGAGGTGGCGATCATGAGCGCGACGGCCGACGTGAAGCCGGAGGACACGGGCCCGGACACGAAGTTGATGAGGAAGCCGAGCCCGAGCACGCCCATGAGCAGCTCCACGAGGCCGGCCAGGAAGTTGAGCAGGATGGCCTTCTCGACGACGCCGCCGGCCACCTGCCACGTGAGGAGTGAGGCGATGGCGGTGGGCCCGGCGGGCACGGCGCGGCAGCCGCCCAGCACGATGTAGATGAAGCAGCCGAGGAACGAGCCGTACAGCCCGTGTTGCGGCGGCAGCCCCGCGATGTTGGAGTACGCCAGCGACTGCGGAATCACCGTGAGCCCCACGGTGATGCCGGCGATCAGGTCGCCCACGGCCTTCTCCATGTTGTACTGCGGCAGCCACGCCGTGATGGGCAGCCGCTTGTGCAGCGTCTTGCGGTTGAGACGCCGCCGAAGGCATGCTTTCCAGCCTTCGCTGCTGGCGCCATCGGATACTACAAAAATACAATCATATTGTTAATACAACTGTTTTAGTTTCTGAATGTGTAAAGTTCAAGGATCTGGGGGGTTACTCTCGACGGAATCGAATTCACATCAGGATCGAAATAATGTCAATACAGT
Source organism: Crambus lathoniellus (assembly GCA_949710035.1). NCBI lineage: Eukaryota > Metazoa > Arthropoda > Insecta > Lepidoptera > Crambidae > Crambus > Crambus lathoniellus. The sequence goes on from OX453302.1 coordinate 51,470, forward strand.
ACATAGTACCATAGCAACCGTTTTCAAAGTACCAAAATAACAGATTTTTGAAGTTGATTCAATCCTAATGTGAACTCGATTCCGCCTGTCTGAAAGCTACTGGTAATACTGCTTGATTTATCTTTTATTATGAAGTGAACACAAACTAATGAGTGAGTTTATTCATTTGCGATAGAGGTCGTACTAGGTACTCGTTATTGAAAAACAAAGTTATTGTAAGTTATGATATGAAGCATACGCTTTACAATAGGGGAACGGACTGATTTTTTATTGATGTTTTTAGAAATATCGGAAACACGACACAGGTATTTATTTTCAAATATTTTACATATTTTCGGAGATATAGCTCATCAAACTTCCTTATTAGACAAGGTCAGCGCTAGACACAGTCATCTGTCCCGTCGTCCTGTCACACTCCCCGTCATATAAAATTTCGTTTTAGAAAGAGATAGCTAGAGACACAGTTTTTTACAACTCAGCAGTACATTACTTCCTTTTTATTAAATAAAATTTTGTTATTCTCCAATGATGTCTTTGGATGTTACTATTAAATATTTAAACATCATTAACAGTCCGATCCCCTATTGAACAGAAGCAGTTGCGTAGTGGGCGGAGGTTTGGCGCAATACTCACGGATGTAGTCGTTGCTGGCATGCTTGTCGTCAGGCGCGGGCAGCGAGCCCGAGGAGGCGTTGTGTTTCCGTCGCGGGATCATCCTGCGCAAGCGACACCCATCGTTACAATGCAATCGATAATGGCACACGAGGCGGTTACCCGACACCGCCGATAGCCGCGCGTATCATGGCCGTGACGACACTACCAGATAGGGTTGCCACCTGGGTGCCTACCATCAACTATAATACAGCGATTCAAAAATAGCGCGATGCAGAATAGGTTCCTAAAATGAATTACTTTCTTTTGTACTATGACATTCTAAAAACTGGATCGCAAATGAATTGCTAAATGTGAATGACCGAACGATTTGTGTCCTTATTTCTTCTACCCGTCTCTTTCACTCGATTCTGTCATGCCCGGAGAGTGAGAGGGACGGGTATAACCTGCAGGTGTCATGTTAGCTTGGCCGAGTTATAAGTCAAATAAGAATACATGGCGGCTGTGAAAAGTCATTGAATGATCACTGAATCGCTGTCATTGATATTAAGCTGTCGTGGTACGAATAAGCGAAGCAGATACAAAACCGCAATAAGAGTTGATGGTAGGCACGCTGTACTATATTATAGTATAGTATCGTACTATATTTCAGTCAATTTTACTATATATTATAGAAAAATAATAAAGTACGAAAAATACTATATTTAACCGCATGGCTATAATGTAGCACACCCATAGCTAGAATGAGGTGTTTCAATTTAGTACCTATGGGCAAGTACACGTAAAAAAATAAATAATGTGATAAAAAATATTTTTAAATATTTCCCTTCCAACTGAGCCTTTTTTCCCTTTCCTTTGTAGTTAGTTGGGATAGGGTGGCAAATCGCTTTGTATAAGTACTATTTTTTTTCCTAAATGTCCCATAAGTCCTATATTTTTTGCCTTTTTTTGGGAACAGTACTATATTTTTTCAATAAAAAGGTGGCAACCCTACTACCAGACGTTAATTGAACAGCTGTGCATAAATTGACAATCACTAACATTTGGCATGTGACCAAAAATTCCACAATTAGTAGTGAAGTGAGTAATTTAAGCGTTATAACAATACGGCCCTAATGACCGGAACTAACTAATAAATAAATAACACGATTAAAAAGAAAGCAAGCGAGTACTTTAAGATGAGTCACGCAGAATTGCTTTGCTGGGACGCGATATGGTACTCCAATTCCTTAATTTTTTCTACTTAGCAGGTAATATAGCCTTGTTTTGTTTGAATGCACAGTCCCGTCAGCTCAGCAGGGCAGCACCATTGCCGTTATTTATCACAAACAATATAAGAATTACATATAATGAAATACGAAGTAATTCTGCTTGGTTTGTTAGCTTTCGTTTCTCTTGTGCAACTGTATTAAAGATCTTCTGCTTAACCCATTAGAGGTTGCTGTACTTATTGAGTACACTAAAACTTTTCAGTAACTATGAAAAGTTAATAAGAATATATCATTTATTTTTGATTAATGTAATAGAGGATAATATGTAGCTTTTTATAAAATCTCAACTAAAAAACTGATTTTATAGAAAACTAGCCTTCCGCCCGCGGCTTCGCCCGCGTGTACTACACGAGGTTATCCCGCGGGAAGGTGATATTTTTCAGGAATAAAAAGTAGCCTATGTCCTTTCTCAGGCTCTAGACTATCTCTGTACCAAAATTCATTCAAATCGGTTCAGTAGTTTAGGTGTGATTGTGTAACACACAGACAGACAGAGACGCATTTATAATATAAGTAAGGAAGTAAGGATAAGGATTGTGTCAAAGTGATTCGCAGAAAGTCGCGATTTTAAAAATAAAACGAGTAAAACTTTTGGAGTATAATTTTATATAATTAATGCAAATAATATATTTTAGCTAAAAGGTATGATGTGAAATATTCTTGTTTATAATAAACTAGCTTTCCGCCCGCTGCTTCGCCCGCGTGGACTACACGACGTTATCCCGCAGGAATGTGATATATTTCCGGGATAAAAAGTAGCCTATGTTCCTCTCCAGGCTACATAGTATCTGTGTCCCAAATTTCAGCCAAATCCGTTCAGCCGTTTTGGCGTGGTTGCGTAACAAACATCCAAACATCCAAACATCTAAACATCCAAACATCCAAACTTTCACATTTATAATATTAGTAGGATTTTAATAGTTTATTGGTGGTTGATTTTTGTGAAGTTTTATAGGAGTGTACCTACTCAATTGAGTACACAGACTACATTGATAGGTACTTATATAAAAATAAATATTATTTTTCAGTTAAGTTCAGTAGAACAATGAATCAAAATGGCTTAAAAATCGCCAATTAGTAGGTCTTATGGTCTTGAACAAGCTGTTCAACCTATTTTCGAGAGCAGTTATATTGGTAGCGAATATGACTGGCGATCATACCAGCCAGTAAGCAATTTTTGCCATACATTTATTTATGGGAAATGTGTATAAAAACTGAGTAACAACAACTTGCTGCCTAAAACCTATCGAGGTACTGTCATATAGAATCGACTTCTAATGTGTAAAATCCACCACTACCGCCTCTGGGTTCTAGAGTTTGATCACAGATTTGACTAAACCAATGAACTGCTCCTGGTTAGATGGAAGGATCACAGTGGTTGTACTTATGGCCAGTAACAATTGAATTAAACCCATGGGTCTTGTAATGCTACCGTGCCCAATGAAGAAAGAAATATAGGTATGTGGATAACACTGCTATTCCAAAATTGATATAAAAATGAAAATGACGAGCTGATGAATTGATTCAGTTGTATTTTCTATACAGGTCCGATATTCATAGTAAACCATCTCACATGTATACCACATAGCAATAGGTGCTATGAGGGGTATACATGTGAGGAGCAAAGACCATCTCATGGCTCATCTTTTGTTTTGACGCACTATTACTTGACATTATTTGCAACAATGAATATGCTCAAGCGTCTTTTATTTATTTTGACATCACACGACATAAATAACAAACATTATAACCACAAGTACAACAAAAAACTAAAAGTTAACACATAATTGTGTTATTGATGTGTGAAAAAGAAAATAAAAACTGTGACGTGTGGTATGATGTCGAAATTGCGCCCAACTCGGTATAAGCAGCAAGCGTGTACTTGCTGCACAGATATTCTGCTGAGCGCTGTTAAGAACACCTCCAATCATTATAAAAATAATTCATTTAAAAAAAAAACACATTTTAATTTTATTATTGACCTCTAATGGGTTAAAACTTTATATGAGTGAATCTTTTATTATGTTCATTCTTTAAACTTTATTCTCTATTAAATTCTATTCTTTACGAGATACAAGAGTAATTTATAGCACGTAGACTTTGTAAAATTCCTATTCCGTGATAACATTTAAACCAAGTTAAGTACCTATGCAGCTGCTGGGTTCGCGATAGTAATTTGTAATCTCTCCGTGAAGGACGTGGTTGACGCTAAAGATGATCGACGACAAAGGCCATGATAGTTGCGATGCGAACAATTCCTGGGATCCAGGGCTCAGGGCCGCCCAGTGGGAGACAGGGTTTGATAGAGCCCCATACCTGCGCGTGCGCCGCGGAATGTGTCCCCGGGGATACCCCAGGCGTCCCGTCCCCGGCGGCGCGGCGGGTAAACAAAATAAAAAAAACGCGCCCCACTGACCGAGTGGCGCCTTCCTCGTGGTTATTTCCACTGGTAAACAAACCGGTTAAAACAGCAACAGTTTATTGGCGAAACTATTTTCCCCAAAATTTTATCGTAAATCTTCATAAGTAACCTGCTTTGGCTTTGGCTCTTTAACGATTTTGTTTTCTTAATTTAGATATTATTGACAGTGATCTGATTTATTAATGCTTTTAGGCTTATCTTTTATGAAAGGAAAGGTAAACAGAGCGGCAGGTCAACTTCCAAATATGTAAACCGCAAAACTTTATAAATCTGATTTTTTGTCAAGATTTCCAGAAGACATTAAAAGTTACAATATAAAATTTTATAAATTAAAATTTGACTTTGTCTAGATCAGGTGGTTCCTAACTTGGGGGTTATTACCCCCCGGGGGTAAAATGGGTTTTTCGCGTGGGTCACGAGCTGGTTGTTGTCTAACGCCGGCTCATTACCCTCACGAAATAATAAATAATAAAATAAATTATAACGAATAAGCTAGTCCGTGAATCGTGCAAACAGTTTACCAACTTATATACATTGTTAAATAAATTAAAAAAGAGAAATAATTAATTAAGCCACAAAAAAATAATAAGTAAGCATTTAAAATACTGAAATGTACGCAAAGTCCACCACTTTGCGTACATTTCAGTATTTTAGATGCTAAGTTAGTATTTTTGTGGGTTAGGTTAGGTTAGTTTGGTGATCAGTTAATTACAACCCATTAAAAAATATATACCTACTTATTTATTTTTCCTATAAGAAATTCATGATTATGTAATTAAATTATATTTGAATACTTATTTGAATTTCGTTATTTTAAGTCTCAAACTTCATAAAGGGTAACGAAACTGAAGAGGTTAAGAACCACTGGACTCTAGATGCATACATGTGTAACAAAATTAATGTGTTACCTAAATTCTTATTTGAAATAAAAGTATTGCGTCGTGAGAGAATCATGAGATTGAGACTTAATCTAATCTTTGACCGCGAAATCGACAGACGTTGATGAAATACGCGCGCGATGTCGATGTTGATAAATGTTGAAGTTATTTTGGCCGATAACTTTCACAGCGCGGAACGCTCGAGCAGCGAAATATATTTGTATTCTGATTTTTTGTTGCAAAATGTCCATTGATGCTGATGACAATGCACTTTGCTTTTATGTGCGGCGGCCCCGCGGTCACCCACATCTCGCGGCCGAGTGACGCGACGGACGCAGTTGCCGAAGCTTCTGAGCCAGTGCTGCTTACTATTCGCCATGAATAGTAAGCAGCGAGAATTCTCGCTAATTACTCGCATTATTAGTCACTCAATTACGCACTCTTTATAATATAATGACCACGTTTGATGTCCAACGTCATGTTGCATCGAGTACAATTAGCAACATTATAGTAAAATTTTGGCTCCATAATATGTTTTATACATACACGTCACGTTCTTCGCTGAACTCGCAAATTCTAAGGCTCTTAACTTTCTCTTAAGTAAGCACAAGTGTGCTCACTGTCAAGATCGTTTTTGTTGCAGCCGGGACATCGGCATCGCCGGGAGCAGCGCTGTCCGCCCGCTGTCAACTCAACACGCTATTACGATCTGCGATCAATTGGCGCAGCAACAGCCCGCTGATCTTGCCGCAACTGTAGCATTAGTTGTGATTTAAAGTTCTACGTGGTTCTACTATGTTTTAGCTACACTTCGCCCTATCGAACGACCCAGTAACGGCATGTGCTTATTATATAAACCCTATATTATGTTCGTGGTCACAGTACTTGCAGGCAGGTAGATATATTTTTACATTTTAGCGAGGGTCTGCGTTTTTACCTGTATTTTTTATATGAGATTTTAGAAAAAAAGGTTAAAAACTTATCTTACCTATATTACGATTTGTTTATTTCTACGGGTGATTACGAGCAGTACGCAAAAAAAAGCTCATATTTTTTACAATATAATAGTATTATCAGATTACTAAATAGTTACTAGTGTATTATATTAGGTAGGTACTGCAAGAATAGTTTTACGATTTTCCTATGTATTATATAAAAGGTTTCAACCGAAAATAATTATTTGTCTGATTATGAAATACATGAAATAGTATAAACTTCGTTCAAATTATGAAATCGGACGAGAAAAATAAGCATACCATCAGCGAATTTTCCGAATCGGCGACAAAGTGTCTGATCAGACCTGGAGCGGTGCTACGACCGGCGCGGTCTACTTACAGGAATCTGCAGCTCGGGTGGTCACTACACAGTGTCAACTATCACGGAACTCACTTGCGAGTGCGGGATGCGTGTGTGGCGAGGGGTTCCTGTCAGCTGCACATGCCGCGGGGAGCACTGTCGGAGCGAGTGTCGCGGCTCGTGATGGCGCGGAGGACGCGTGCGGTGGTCGGCGCGGTGCGGGCGCGACTGGCGGCCGGCGTGCGGCGGTCGGGGACAAGATGCGGCGCGCGCCGCGGAGGCTGCGCCGCGCGTCACCGCCCGCGCCCCGCGCGCCCCTCACCCCGCGCCGCCGCCGCACCGCCAGCCGCTCAGCTGAGCCCGAGGGCCTGACCTGTGGCCCGATTCTGCTAACGTTAAGTCATAATCGTGTCTCAATCGTGTTTCAATGGTTGTGCTTTTTTACACACTAGTTACAAGAAATGTGAACTTTTTTCACAATACTACTGATGGTCACACTACACACTACATTCACATCACATCATACTGTCATAATTCTTGTAACTAGTGTGTAAAAAAGCACAACAATTGAAACACGATTGAGACACGATTACGACTTAACGTTAGCAGAATCGGGCCACTGGGCCATCACTGAAACGGCATCAGTGCCAAGTTTGATAGAGATTTGATACGTATTTTCACCTTTCTTTAATCGAATCCGCCTCCAACTTTAACAATGGTCGTGTCATATCATTATTAAATTACACTTTCGTAACATTTTCTCAGTATTGCGAGCGACTAAGGTTAAAAATATAATAAAATTTAAAAGTTTTAAAAACCTCCGAGAAAAAAAAGTCAAATAATAAAATTCGTTCGGTCCCCCGACCTCCCTCTCTCGTTCGGTCCCCCGACCGAGAGAGAAATTTTATTATTTGACTTTTTTTTACCACTGAGCTACGGAGTCGTTACGAGAAGCGTCGAATTTATCAAATACTTCTTACACGCTGTATAGCCAGCGTTAATTTCATCAATGTGAAGATATTACTACCCCCACACGCGAAAGGTATACCTTTCAAGATAGTTAGAGCAGTCGCCCGGATAGCGAAAGGTCGTGGGTTCGAGTCCCATCGGAGCTGGTTGTGAGACGGGTCGATATTTTTTCTAAATACTTCATTTTCCATTTTTAAACAAAAGTTAAGGAAACTTGGTACGATTTATCATCTCAGAAAAATGTATTATGGATAAGAGGCCAGGCTCCTTAGGCCGCACTACATGCAAGTGGTACAAGGGCTCCTGCCGTAGGGTTTGCGAACCGATGGCGTAGCTTCATTGACGTTCATAAGTGTTGTTAAACAAACTTAAATTGAAGAAACGAAATTGAATTTTGAATTTTTTTGAAGTTATCGTATAGCAACCGACCCGCAAACGTTTTCGAACCACAGCTACGAGTACCTATGTATCGGTTATTGCTAAATCGGTGAGCACGATTAATTCGACATCAAACGCTTTTTCTTTTTAATTTTTTCATAGATGACTGATTTGATTACTAATAAGTAGGTACCCTAAATACATGAGCCCCTGGGCTTAATGAGAAAACCCTTGTTCAAAAGATAAGCTAATAATAGGTATAACAATTATTATTTACCATCGAATACTTACAATAAAATCAAACTTGTAACTGATACGTATTTTAAAACGGAGCACTTTATTTCCATAGAATCAAATTAGATTCGGCATTCTATAAAGAATTGTGTATGCAGAAAATAAAATGGTGTGGGGGGTATCACAATCTTAATTTATAAGATACTTACTTACATAGATTATAACTCTTCGCTTAAGCCGTACTTATTAAAATATTTCAGGTTCGTGTTCATTCGGTGCGTGGGTTTCTCACGCGACTACACCATCTACCTATTTTGCTTATATTATAACTTTATAACAAAAAACTAAATTACAAGAGTTTTCTAACTATAACAATGCAAAAGTCCTTGTAAAGTTTGTTTCCGAGCCAAGGCTCCTCATGGTGAAACCGATATCTAAAGAAAACCTGTTATTGGCACACCCGCAACACCGCAGGTCACAGGGAAAAAACTTGGGAAAAACAAATGGTTTTATTACCTACCTAATTGGTCATTATCTTCATTCTTCCATTACTAAATTTAATAAGTACTTTTCCTTTTTAATTATAGGTATTAAACTAGATGATTTATTATTTCTAATTAGTTAAGTGAACTTTGAATGCTTTTCCAAGTTTAGCAATATATATTTTTTTTCATCACACCTAGAATAAGCATCATTGAAAAATAGAGTCATTCCCACAAGCTACAACATAACGGATAAACACAGGTACTTATTTTTTGTAAATACAATTGATATCTGATATTCATAGGAAACCCCCAAACTAACAGAACTATTAATTCACTCAAATATTTGTGTTGTTCCCGAACCCGCAAGTTCTGAAAAGTAGCTTTGTGTTATACTGGTATAATGATATAGGTACGTCCAATATACGTCCAAATTCGCGGTCGCGCATCGCCCGGGAGCGGTGCGTGCAAAAGACATCAACGCGCGCGGGACGCGGTGCGGAGCGGCGCGGCGCGGCGCCCGCGCAGGACCGCCTTCACGCCGAATCAAACTAAATAAGCGAATTTTTGGTAGCTCCAGATTTATTTGGTATTCAATGAAAGATACTGAAAAGTTCTATCTGCCTGAAAAGACTACAAAAGCGGTCGAAAATTAAAATTGGCACTTCTTTATACCAAAAGTTATAAAATTGTACATAAATTAATTCTTAAAATTTTATCCATATACTTTTACGAATCGATTATGGGAATAATAACTTAATTGATTGAAGAATTAATTTACGACTGCTTCTAGATTATGTAGGTATAGTCTGGTAATAGATGTGCATGTGTAAGTTTCGTACAGAGGAGAATGGCACCGTTGTGACGGGCGCTGGCGCCGACTGCGCAGCGTCAAGTGCGTCTCGGCGGCCGCACGCTGTTATCTAATCAACACATCGATAAGTACTGCTGACATGACAACCCGTGGCATCTCGTTATCTGTTTCACGAATGGCACTTTCAATCTCCGCGTTTGAGGAATAAACAGAACACTTAATGCAGCGCGGGACAGCGCGGCCCTGTCCCCGCACAAAGGGCACTGTGTGCTCGCGTCGTAAATCAAAACATGTTATCAGTGCATTAAAACTGTCACGTGACTGCAGCCTCCCCTCCCCCACTCCCGACCCCCGGCGGGTGCCCGCCGGTGACACAACACACCACCGCGTAACCACCACACCACACACTCTTCAAGATATTTACTCATGTGCTTCAAGTCCGCAAACTGCTAAAGAGGCCGTCCTCGTATTGCAACTTTTGCTGTATCAAAACAGCTGATAATACTTTTTGTCGCTCTAGATATATTATTGAATTAATTACAAATTCTGTTTCTTATTGGTTTTTTTATTGTAGATACTTATGCTCGTTTGCTAAAAATATGGGCACGATCATCTACAGGTTATTTATTGCTCTACACTATAAGTGACTCTTCTTTCGAATAAAAGCCTTAAATAAAAACAACGCTTCCCCATTCCCCCACAGCGGAAAAATATTGAAATTTGTTTACGTTCCCATACATTGTTCTATCAAACTCAACCAATGTTTTACATTTTTTAAAGTTTGGGAATGTGAAAAGATTTTCAAAATTGATTGATATGATTATCGGAAAATCAAACATGTACCCAACATGCATATTTGACATATAAAATTATTGTTAGAGTCCGTGTTAGATAACTTCGCGCGCGACTGGGGGCATTTTTGGCGCTAGTTACAGGTTACAGTACATTTTTACAAGCTTTTATTTAATTTGCAGTGTATGTACCTATGTATGTATGCTTTTTCGTTCATCAAATCTTGCAAGTTAAATTTGACCCACTTGCAGTGTCCGATTGAGCTGAAACTTTGCAAACAGGTTTGGTTTGGATGGCATCAAATAAAAGAACGGTCAACAAAAAAGCTAGTCATAAAAAGGAAGTTTTTACAAAAACTTATTTTGTTCTAAAGGTAAAATATTAGTATTCGATTTCAACCGCGAGCAGACTTATCTGGCGCGCACTCTAAAATAAACTGACAGTGTTATTTAAATGGAAATGAAGTGATCATGAAAAAAAAGCAAGTGGCCTTTTTTTCTGCAAAGAAGTTTACATTGTATACAATTTCTTTGGATAAAATAAAACATGATAACATCCGCTTGTTGTTGATACACAAGTGTAAATTATTTAGGTGCAAGGTTTTTTTTTATTCATTATCCGACCGAGGCAATTTAATCACCAGTTTTTGGCAAAAAATTGGGTTCATCGACCGAAAGCGCGCACGCACACCGCCGATGTACTTGAAAAGCGCGACGAGCTGAAGGGCGGCGGCGCGGGGGAGGGTGCAGGAAAGCGCGCCGGTTTGCGGCCGGGCAGGGGGTCGGGGGAGGGGGGAAGGGCCGCGGCAGTCATGTGACTGCGGGGCGAAGCGCGCGGGCGCCGGGACCCGCCCATTGATGCAGCCTGACGTCATCACACTGTTGGCAGTTCTTTAGAAAGTCTTTCGAAGCCCCGCTACAATAGCAGCGCCTGCTGACTTGCTGACTCGAGCCATCTCGCCAGCACAACGCGCCGTGGTGCACATAGCCTGTACAAATTGACAAAAGTGTTGACACTACGTTTTGACTAACTAGTGAACTTTAATAACTTTTTAAACTTTCATGGTCATAAACACTGTTAATATTACGAAAAGCGACAACAAATCGACAACAGATCAAAACATGGTAAACATCCCGCTTTTCGTAATATTTATAGTGAACTGTAAATTTGAATTCGTATGTAAGTTCTAATTACATCGGAGCTAGTTGTGTGACGGGTCGATTTTTTCAATATTTTCAATAATAAAAATTGCATTATGAATGCAAAAAGTAAAAGTAATACCTACTTAAGTATCTACCAAAATTATCATAAAAAAAACTTCACTATAATGAATGACTATCAGATCAGATTACAGCGGCCGTGACTCATGCGCACGCGTTGCTGAGATGTTATTTAATTTATGCGTACATAGCATCATGCTGCTTTATTTATCTTCAACATCACATGTGTTTATTTACAACGCCTAATCAGTTAATTGGTTTGTTTAATTTAAACGAAAATGTTATCACAGCGGTTAAGCTGCTCAGCTGTTAAGCTTGATTTGCTGACATATAAAAAGGGTTTTAATTTAAGTAGCTTAAGATATTACATTTTGCGTAACTTTGACTTTATCCAGCTCGCAGCGAGCGGCCGAGAGCACGCACCCAGTTGAGTGCAGTGGCGACTTGACATATAACCTTAGCAAATATCCATTTAACTTTCTGCAAATATAAGTATTTGTAAAAATAAATGATTCACCAATATTTAGTCGATTTTAAGTTAAACACATTTTCCAAAAGATTGTCCAATTGTTTAAATATTTATAATAATATGCGTCACAACAAGTTTTATAATAAAAACCTTTGCCGAAATGCGAGTTCGTATATTATGACATGACATGAAAGCTGACATATCAATACATAATTAGAATTTACTATAAATGTTCTCATTTCCATCAAAATAATACACCCGAATGTAGAATTCAGTACATAAATTAAACGTCCGTTTTTTCTGAATATTTTTTTGTGCAGTACCTTTCGCATCCTAACTTATCCTACTAATATTATAAATGTGATAGTTTAGATGATTGGATGATTGTATGTTTGTTACTCAATCACGCTAAAATGGCTGAACGGATTTGGCTGAAATTTGGGACACAGATACTTCTGTGTCCCAAATTTCAGCCAAATCCAAAGCCTGGAGAGGAACATAGGCTACTTTTTATCCCGGAAAAAAATTACATTCCCGCGGGATAACGTAATGTAGTCCACGCGGGCCGAGCCGCGGGCGGAAAGCTACTTAAGATATAAATTGTTACGTTTGTAAAAATCTGCTAAATCCTCGAAGCTAAATCAGTTCGCCTTGGACGAAGTATCTATCACAATAACAAAGGTGCGCTATTTCCAGCAATCACTGGAAATGACATTGAATGAAATGGGAAAAACATTGTCCCGTGTCGGCGGCGTCCCGCGCCAAGAATTGGCTCAAGTACTGACTGGTATAGTAAGTGTAACATAGGTAACGTGTTGTATGCTGTTACGTCAGTACTATCACTATCTCCCTGTTACTATAAAAACAAACGAATCATTAATTAAAATAAAACATTGGAATATTTTATTATGGAAGTTTTATAGCCTATGTTTAGCAGTGGGATGTGATGATGATGATGATGATGATGATGATGAAGGAAGTTTGAATAAGGCGCTTAGAGATTGATTGATTGATAGCTTAGAGAGTGTAGCAGAACCAACTAATCTTTTAGCCTATGTGACCGGATTTCGCATTCTTATCATTCTTGCCGGTTCTTCTCGTTACAATTACATGGCCCGTAGGATTTGCGACCCGATGGCGTACAGCTTCTTTGGCTTTTGCAAGTGCTGTATCAGTCATAACCAGCTTTCCATGGCTTTTAGCGTTAATATTATTTTCGTTAACAAAGCCTCTTGACAGATATTACTTTATCTTAGAGTTGGTTGTGTAAGGATACCTATAATTATAAACTTAATTAGTAACCTTCTTGATGGATAGTTTTTATAAATTATGGAGAAGTGGCGTCGCTTGATGGGCTGTTGATAAAACTATTGCTCCTAAGAAATATAAAAAGCGCGCCACTACATACGCCAATTATTTAATTGTAATATTAATATTATTGTATTTGTATTGTTTTAAATATGTAAAACCGATAATAACATATTATAATTTTGCTGGATTGATGACACATGATTAAGGTATGGTTTTGTTCAGACTTCTTTTGTTAGAGTGACATTTTGGAATTGTGATGTAATTTATTCTGTGGAGTTCTTTGCTATTGGAATATGACAATGATTAATAATAATAAATATAATAAGGCCTTTGACGAATGTATATGGTGTTTTAATTAATGCCCCTTTCAATTGATAAAAATAATACTTAAATCTTAGGTTAAATTCAAGCACTTCACGTGTGCCTTCAAATACGTTCAATTTACTAAGTACTTAACATGTTAAGTAGGTATGGCTCACGTTTAATATCTATCTCTATCTATGCACCGTCTTTAAAAGATAGGTTTAGATATTAGGCTTATTGCGCCACTAGTTAATTTATACGGCTGGCTGTGAGTCGGCAGGGTATATTTTCGGAGTGTCAATCGTACGCGCAGTTGAATTCGATTTAAAATTGTAACAAGCGAGCGGCGAGCGGCCGGCGCGCGGCTCGACGTAATGTCACTCGCTCAATTGATCGATTTCCAATCAACTAACGTTAATTGGACGACAACAGGCACGGATATAAACACGCAACTCCTCTGCATTGAATACGTTCGTGATGTTTGTTTGTCGCGGTGTTAATAGCTCAGATGAAAATCTGCACTAGAACAAGTATAACATAACGTAAACCCGTAGATAGGCCGCGACGACCGACGATACGTACGCTGTTGCAGGAAGAGCCGGTCATTTTTTTATATATTAAAAGAAATCGTAGTTCTTCCGTTTGTTACAAAACAAAACTTAAATATAAATTTCCATATCTCGGAGTAAGTTATGTTCTTGAAAATCGCCAATGAGAACAAATAATAGTTTTTTTATTTATTTTTGAACCTAAAGTCCTTAAATATCGGTTAAGGAAAACCAGAAATGCAGTTGACCTTTGGTCTGTGTAAGCTCCCGGCAGCAGCGGCACTCGCTAAAATGGTCAAGGAGAACATCGGCGGCCCTTAAGTACCTCACTTTACCTTACCTAAGTCGCCGCGTCGTCACTGAAATTATTTTGTTTTGCAGTTAGAATATAACTAGACAAAAACTACATATTATATATTACACACGCACGATACAGAGTTTTTGCAAAGTAAACCTGAGGTTTTGATTCTACAATTGGTCAAGGCCTCATGTCTGTCCCATGCCAGATGAGTGCATGACACGCTATTTAAATTAGGCCGAAAGAATGTTGGTCGCCGGGACCTGACTGCTCTTTTCATAAAGTTTTTGGAATCAATGCGGCAATACCTGAAGCTTCGACTGCTCTTTACTCTAAAGTAGACGGGTCTACGGATACACTTCTTCTGAATAGCTATTATTAATATTATTCACAATTCATAATTCAAATCATTTATTCATTTTAGGCTGATACAGCACTTGTGAACGTCAATGAAGCTACGCCATCGGTTCGCAATATAAAGGATGATGCAATGATGCAATTAAATTCATATCAAATTGATAATATGCGCGACTGATGTTTGTAAAGTACTTAATCGGAATAATTTAGTTCAATATTTTCTAGAAGACTGTAGAAACTCTACATAAGTATTTTGCTCGTATTTTGTCTCGAATCAATATGAGACATGTTGCGACTGTGGCCGTAACGAAGTCCGATCAATTGATATGGGAATGTATCGCACACGCACGGCGTAGGGCGTTTGTGCACTACACTGAATTTTACCGATCCGGCGATCCGGTTTTTTCCGGACCGATATGGCAGCAATGAAAAACATATGGGCGCTTGTGCACCACACTGAATTTTACCGTCCGTCATTTTACTTTTCCCCATTCCGGACCGTTTTTTTCCGTTCCGAGATGACGGCAATGAAAAACATATGTACGCTTGTGCACTACACTGAATTTTACCGTCCGGAAAAAAACGGATGGTTGTATTTTAATCATAAATCACTACATAGTATAAAACAAAGTCGCTTCCCGTCTGTCTGTCCCTATATATGCTTAAATCTTTAAAACTACGAAACAGATTTTCATGCGGTTTTCACTAATAGGTAGCGTGGTTCTTCAGAAAGGTTTTAATATATAATTTACTAGCTTTCCGCCCGCGGCTTCGCCCGCGTGAACTACATGACGTTATCCCGCGGGAATATGATTTTTTCCGGGATAAAAAGTAGCCTATGTTCCTCTCCAGGCTACAAAGTATCTGTGTTCCAAATTTCAGCCAAATCCGTTCAGCCGTTATGGCGTGATTGAGTAACAAACATCCAAACATCCAAACATCCAAACATCCAAACATCTAAACTTTCGCATTTATAATATTAGTAGGATGAAAGTTTTGTGTAAATTGGTAGAAATATAACGATAATTGTCGAAAGTGCCGGCAAACGGCAAGCCGCCCGGGAGCTTTCAGCAAAAACGCTGCCTAATCCTTTCGAGGTTTAAAAAAATAATGCATATTGGGATATTTCTCTTCTATAGATCTACAAAAAAGTCCGCGATAGCATATGTCTATCTTTTAAGGATAGCATATTATAGCCATATTATCTCTTAAAAAATGGTTACGAACAATGCGGTAATTTGGAAAGCTATTTAAACAGATACAGTATTAACCCGTATCAATCTAAATACGTTAGTTGCTTTAAGCATTTTATGCACATTATTTTACTCTTTTACACCATATAATTTAAATGAATATCTTAGGAGTTATCGCAAATAAATTAACGCACGCCAAAATGAATTTAAGCGCCTTTCTCACCAATAACACGTAATATATCTAGCACCAAAAATATGGTGTTTGAAATTTTTGTTTGTCTGTCTGTCTGTCTGTTGTCCGTGTTTCACGCAAAAACTACTAAGCGGATTTTGATGAAATTTTTTTTGTTATATAGCTAGCCGTAGACATTCGATAGTAGTTAAAAAATAATTTTTCATCCTGCCTCAATTTATTGTGATTTCGGTAAAATGACCCCGCAGGTACCTTTCACTGATAAGAGGATCAACCCAAAATTCTTTCTGTCTTCTACGTCTTCGTACATAAAGCAATAAAGCAAGTAATTGCCGACGTTCCAAGGAACTCATTATTCCTCTCGTTTAAAACGCGTCCGTAGAGTGTAGTTTCAAAGAGATCACTGCGCTGCCCCGGCCAGTAAAAAACCGGACAAGTGCACAAGCTAACCATCCGTGTTTTTCATGCCACGCCGGTCCGTAAAAACACGGACCGCCGGATCGGTAAAATTCAGTGTAGTGCACAAACGCCCTACCAGGACGCAGACGACACGACCGGACAAAGTTGAGCGGTGGGTGGGTGTGACATGGTTCGCAACCCCTTCTAACGTCGGTCGCGTCAGTCGTCGGCGTTCGTTCGTTTCAAATGCTTATTATTGTAAAATATACAAGATACGGAGCAAATAAAAGATGACATTTAATAATTTAGTTTTATTTTTTGATTAATTAACTAGCTTTCCGCCCGCGGCTTTGCCAACGCGGGCAAAGCCGCGGGCGGCTACACGATGTTATCCCGCGGGAATGTGATATTTTTTCTTTCCTTTCCAGGGTACTTACAATAGTAGATTGTATTACAAGGGCGCAAAATAACATATTTACGGCGAGGGCGCTACTACGTCGCCCGAGGTGAAGATAATTTTGCGGCCGAGTAATACACTCTACTTTTCATTTCGAATATAAGGAAAGTAAATACACTCTGCTTTTGATCTCCCTCTATAAGAAAAGCAATAAAGACAACTTTTTTAAACCACCTAGAAAAATAAAAGAAAGGTGGCGGGGGCTTCGCCTTCTCTGCTTTTTCAATAAACAAATTGAAGTAAGTAGGTACTTATTAAAATAAAAAAAATTTTTGAACAAAAAATTTTTTTTTTTTTATATGTCTATCGGATGCCTCCTAAGTATCTCCGGAGTACCATAGAGGGTTGAAAATCTTGTTAGATTTTAGCTACGCTACGATGCACCGTTTTTGAGATATTTTCAAATATTCTCTTTTTGAGATATAAATTAAAGAAAAATATTTTTTAACGTTTTTATAAAATGCATTTTTTTTAATTTTGCAAGTCCTGTCCCCATACAAAATCAGTTGGAAACTTTTTCATTGCCGATGAGGTATCTAACTCTATGGTTGACAGTAACCAAATTCAGTTCTATTTTTAAAATTCTTTTCCACCCTAGGGTGGAACGCATAGTTTCGAACCCGCTGCTCAGTTTAAATATACATCACTTTCCGAATCTGAGAGATGAAAAGTATCTTTATTATTGTTATTTTTATTACTCTCTGGGGTTGTCTCACTTTCAATTTGCTTGTAAATTTAGGAAATAAAACGGTTTTTTTTATTTTATTTTTTTATCTGTGTCCCAAATTTCAGCCGAATCCGTTCAGCCATTCTGCTCAAAAAGAAAACACATAACAAAAAGAAGACACTACAAAAGAAGTACACAAAAGGCGGCCTTATTGCTACGTAGCAATTTCTTCCAGGCAAAATTGAGTGAAAAAATAATAATCGTCTGAGGACATAAAGGGGAAGGGGGAGTGGGTGCAATTTGAAGAACATTATAATATATTATATAGATATAATTAAAAAGAAATAGGAATAAAGTAAAGAAAATTTAATGATAATATGAGTAAGAGAGGAAATAAGATAGGTATTAAGAATAAGATAGGAAATGCGTTCGGACTTGATCACTAAAAGATTTAAGAGATGGAGCCTTCCTGATACCTTCTGGAAGAGCATTCCATAGTCGAACAGCATGCATAGAGAAAGAATAGGAGAGGAAATCTGTGGAATGGGGTGGAAAAACAAGAGTAAGATTTGAGGAGGAGCGTAAGGTACATTGGGTGGAGGAGGTGTGATATCGGAAACACTTTTTAAGGTAGTGAGGAGTGGTTGGGTGGAAGAGGATGGAATAGAGAAGCGTAAGAGCATGTAAGTCCCTGCGCCGGCGAATTGGAAGCCAATTTAGCTTTGAGCGGAAGTGCGACACGTGGTCAAATTTACGGAGATTGAAGATGAAACGGATACACATATTCTGCAGACGCTCCAGTTTGTTGAGCAAAATCTCCGAAAGATCCGTGTAACAGACATCAGCGTAGTCTATGATAGAAAGGAGAAGAGACTGGGCAAGAGTAATTTTGGTTTTAGTGGGTAGAAAGTTTCGTAAACGGTTTAATGAGCTGTATGCAGCAAATACTTTTTTTCTAAGAGCATCGACCTGAGGAATCCATGAAAAACAATCATCAAACATTACGCCAAGGTTTCGAACAGATTTAGATAAAGGAACGACAGTACATTTAGTTTATAACATCGTAAAGCAATTGCGTTTCTCACGAAACGCGTGACCAAATCCAGTAAATTAATGGAGTAATTCGTATTGTTTTGTTTACAATTCGATCAGATTCCTCGAAGCAGTGCGACGAATCGATCGGAGCCCGCAGCCGGCCGGCCGCCGCGCTGGCCGGAACTGAAGGATTTATCAGAAAAACTTGTTGAGGCGAATTTTCATTCGGAGCGGAAAAATACGTTAGGCTGCTCTAAACAATATAGGGTCTACCACATGATTTTTTAATCTTTTGTTTACAAATTCTCTTTATGGTTCATCTAACATTGAAAAAAATAAACACACCATGCCAATGGCTACGGTCTTATAACTGAAGGTCCATTCGTGCATATGGTATTTATAAAAGATCATATAACTCCTAACTGTTGAGGAGTTTCACCTCTCATTATCAGCTCACCCTAATAACCTGAAAGAATATTATCGGTCCATACGTACGATCAATACTTAAAGAATTATTCTCCAGCTTCTAACCGTTAAGGAGTTGCAGCTTCCATCACCAGCTCATCACTATGGGATGATGACTATCAAAAAAAAACCCGGTCCCAAGCGTGAGGTGTAGGACGTATTTACTTCAAATACCTATTAGACTTGGCACCGACTTCAAACAGTTCAGTAAGTACCAAGATAAGTTAGAAAAAGTCACGCATTTTCGTCCTTTGAATTAAAAATTCTAATATTTATTTAAGTTTTTTTTTTATTTTGTTTGAAGATTCTTTTTGAAGGCCGTTACATTTTTTTAAAAACGTTTTGTATTGATAGATTCGAAGATAGCCGCGGGAGACTCAAGACGAGCGACAGATGCGGCCGTGAGGATAATGAGCAATTACGTATGCCGAGCTGAAAACTGACATAACATCACAATTTGCGACTGTTTACTTTTTACTTGAAGTCCATTCTATAGTGCGACAAGCTTTTCTGTTCTTTGGTGATTATCTTTGGAACTAAAACAGTTTTCATTCGATAGTCCATTTTGACAGCTAATTTCGTATTGCAAGTGGCTCCTCTGTCACGGCTGTCACCGGAACAGAAAAGCTTGTGGCACTGTATCTAATTCCATGACACTTGTGCATCATGATCGTATATGTCACAGCCATCTCTATCGTCTTCTACCGATAGAGACGGCTGTATATATGTCCGTTACGTTCATAACATAACGATTTAGAGTACCGACCGACATTAATACCTAAGTGTATTAATTTCTTATTTAGGTAAATTCTCGATTTGGGAATATTGACAACATTATTATGATCTTTGTAGAATGAAAACTTTGAAGTTAGGTATTTAGGACATTTTTATAAACTAGAACAAACATGTAAAAAGTATTATTACAAAAAATCTGTCATCTCTTGACAATGACTCGAATGCAGATCATTTAATTTCGCGTTCCGTTACACGCTCCAGTACATTATCGGGTTTTTGGAACATATAATATCGATATAGATAGACGTTTATCTATTTAATTATGGATAGAATTCAAGTTTTTTTTTTATTCGGAATAAGCTTTTTGTAAAAAAAAACATTTTATGACAAGCTTTTTTGCTAGCTGTACTTTAATATTGTATTGTCATCTAAACCAAACCTGTAATACAAAATTTCAGCTCAATCGGACACTGGGAGTGGATCAAATTAAGCTTGCAAGATTTGACCAGAACGGACATTAGGTGTACATACATGAACATACACGCTGCAAGTTAAATAAAAGCTCGTAAAAAGTGATAAAATCGTCTCGTTTCTTTTCGGAAATATTGAAAGTTGGTAACACTACCTAAATAGTTGTAATTTGGATCGTATCCTGCTCCACATACAAAACTGTTTCCCGCAGATGATGTGGCATGCATGACGCGCGGCCTCCCGGCGTCATTTTATTGCGCGGCGATGGTTGTTTACGAGACGGCCCGGCCTCTCGCTCCTCGCAAACTAATTTGTTTGCCGTTTCAGCACATATTAGTTGCGGTAACGCGTTTAATCCAATTTGGGAGAATTGCTTCCATTATGTCGTAAGAGTTTTCGTTAACGTACGTAACTACTGCTAGTGTTGCACCTTCAGTAAGATTCATCGGTTGTTCGAAAGCATGTAAAATAGGCGAAACATATGCTATCGTTATCATCTGCCATGTATGAGGAGGTCTGGCTCTTACCCACTATGCGAGCCCAGAAGCCAAGGATAAACTACTACAAATACCTAAAATTCAGACAAACGGCTTAACGTGCCCACCAGAGCACCGAAAGGAAAATTTTATCACAATAAATTAGGGAGCCAATGGCAAAACTAGTTAATTGACTATGAGGAATTTATCTTTGAAATTTGAAAACATGTTTACAAACGTTTGATCATCCATTGTCGAGACTCGGTGTAAGATTCCACCCCGCGCCATTGCATTACCAGCGATATGCTCGCATTCGATGTCGTGAATCGTGTAGTGTATGTATACTCCACCGCGTTATCGGCGCGGATTTGTCACCTACTGTCAGTTCAGTTGTCACTTCCTGATCGATCGGTATCTGGGGAAAGTCGTCGACTGGCTGATCCATGAAGTTTGACTTAATACTCTGAGGTAACTGGAGCTCTCACCCTGAATAAAAAAGTGTCGCCAGCAAATTTGACATTTATGTATGTAGTGGCTGTCAGCTGTCTCATATGACCATACGTATTTTTTTAAAGTGTAGGTGAGACGGAAGACAGCCACTGTGTTATTTGTGGTATTCAAAAAATTGTTCGTACTGCACTCTCCAGTTACCTCAGTATTAAGTCGAGCTTCATGGGCTGATCCATCCCAATGTTTTAGAAAATGTCTTTCCGTGTTCTGTGGTTTAAGCCAACACTAAATTCACATATCGTTCACGAGCTCACTCATTAAAAAAAACTAGTTAAATCCATAAATTGTTAGTAACAGTTTGCTTAGTAAATATTGAGTGTTTAAAATCCTACTATCCTACTAATATTATAAATGTGAAAGTTTAGATGTTTGGATGTTTAGATGTTTGGATGTTTGTTACTCAATCACGCCAAAACGGGTGAACGGATTTTGCTGAAATTTGGGACATAGATACTTTGTAGCCTGGAGAGGAACATAGGCTACTTTTTATCCTGGAAAAGTATCCCATTTCCGTGGGATAACGTCGTGTAGTCCACGCGGGCGAAGCCGCAGGCGGAAAGCTAGTGTGAAATAAAAAGTATGGAGTCTAACCTCTGTGACGACATCCTCAGAATGCCGTTGGAGCTCCCCCGTTAGGTATCCTATTGATGACGGAAAAACACTTTTTTTGCATTAGCATAGAAGTCATCGGCGAAAATGCCAGATGCTGCAGAAACGGGGAAGCCCCAACAAGGATCAGATAAGTTTCATATTCAAAGAATAATACATTACTTACCTCTCTACATAATTATAATGATGGTCCTAAAACGTTTTATTAATATTTTGATATGCTAAGTAGCAATTTGTAATAACCATGGTCATAAATGTTTGCAGTAACAATTAATTCAATAATAACAATTATTATGGAATAACGAATTTTATTATTTTTATTCCCTTTATTACATTTTAAATACTTACAAAATTATATTTCTAAACATTAAATTTTTACAATGTATAACACTAAAAAATATAACATTTAAAATACAAAAATGCAGTTCCCCAACGGCAGCAAGATCAAGGTCCCGGCTACCGATGGTTAAGGATCCAGAGACAGGAACCTTCTCACTATACGGGCCGTGTCCAGAAGTACTGCCTTCTGCATCTGACTCCCGATCCATCCACCTAACGCGAGCCTCTTAAGGTGTTTATCGAGGCTCTTGGCTATCAGACCATGGGCAGATATGACTATCGGAACAACAATTGCTGAATCAATGTCCCACATGTCAACAATCTCGTGAGCTAAATCAAGATATTTGTTTTCTTTATCTTTTTCAGCTTTCACAAGGTTGTCGTCATGGGGAACAGTGACATCAACAATTATCGCGCGGCGTTCGTGTCGATCTATCAATACAATATCAGGCTTATTAGCAACAATAGTCCTGTCTGTAATGATAGATCGATCCCAATACAATGTGGCATGGCTATTTTCAAGGACCTGTTCTGGTGCATACCTGTAGTACGGCACCTCGGATGCCACAAGACTATGTTTCAGAGCAAGTTGTTGGTGTATTATCCTGGCCACTTGGTTATGTCTATGCAAATACTCGCCGTTTGCGAGACGAGAACAACCGGAGATTATATGCCTAAGGGATTCACCCGGAATTTATTATTATTATAGCAGTAAAGGTGGCGATGGTGGGACATACCCTAGCATCGCCACCTTTACACGTGCGTGTGTGGCACCATCACACCGCGGTGGCTGCGCGGGTCAGTCTGTATTGTGTTGTGGTATCACCACTTGCGCACATTAATGTAGGAAAATGCTATCATTTTCTTTTACTACACATTGTTCGTACTATATGGTATTATTTAATGGAGAGGTAGTTATTATCAATTATTATTTTAAACAAACATCATGGTGGAGGTTGTAACGTTGGTTTAATTGCGTAAGTAGCTTTAATTTCTTCTGGAATGTTTACCCTTAAGAAAAAGAAGCAATTATTTTTCATAACAACGTAGTACATGGTTTGATCATACCTACTATGTATCAAACAATTTACAATGTAACTTGTAAAGTTGCCGATTCGGCGGCAATCGGCTCGGTTACACTGACAAAATGTTTCTTATTATAAAGCGCTGAATGAAGCATAAGGGTATCACCACAGAATATATAATAGTATCACCCAAAAATTATATCGATGTCCGATGACATTGTCCATTCATATAAGTAAGCCCGATGGTTTACTTACTTACATAGGTACATACTACCTATTCGGGTTGTCAAATTCGATCAACAATAATTAATTTTGTTATGATAAAAAATTTGCTTAATGATCCAAATCAATACCTACGCAGAATGTATACTAAGATTTTCCTGTTAATACATAGTTCTATTTTAAGGTGTTTCCACTTTCGAAGGTAAAGCCTTACGGGCCGTGCGCAGAATATAATACCAGCGCGGGGAATACCAGCGCGCAGCCGAGCCGGGCTTAAGCCGCGCGCGCGCCCACTTCCTTGGTTGCCTCGGGCCGTCGTCGGTCGTGCTTCAACACGAGTTATTCGAAGAGAAGGATCAGTTGAACGATATTATTAACACTAGTCTTAAGTTTAAGGCGATACTCGGAAAAATTATGCTAAAGCGAGATAGCAATGAGAAAACGACGCGCGCGGGAGCGAGACCGATTTTGCCGATTACGCAAAAAAATCACAAAATCACTTCGTATTCAAAAACTATAGCGATTTTAAAAAAATGCTTCTATACGATCCTAAATATTATTGGTGTCCACTAATTAAACTAATTTTCAATAGTATTATGTATCCCCATTTAAGAATAATCTTGATATTTCTTATTTTTTAGAGGTATTTTCGAAAATTAAAAGTGTCGAGCCAAAATCATAAAATCGTGTTTCTGAAACTATACGATTCAAGATAAAGGTATGAAGAAATATATATCTTACTACCAGATTTATAACAACTCTAACCGTCCTATAGTTTTATATCAAAGAGTCCATACTTTTTCCGAGTAGCGCCTTAAGGACCAAATGACATAAAATAAATAAGAACAGGCTCTTTTATTTTAATTTAGCTAATTATTAGCTAATTATCTGTCGGTAGCTTGCTATACTACAGATCATCTGTGGGGCAGATTCATCGCATTCGGATCTAAGAGTCATGTGATCATCAGAAACTTGATTGTTGTTGCGATTGAAGACCATTATATAAACAATATATAATTGAAATGTTTAGCAACGGCACGCGTAACGGTCGGTACTGATAGGTCAAGTATGTGGAGATTGCAGGGCTGATTACGACGCGATATGCGAGCATATTTTATTGTCCCAGAAGGTCGCGGATACGGATTCGCGGCCGCTTGATCGCGACATTAGCATAGAAAGATGCGGGCAGTGGCGGCGGCGCAGAGACAGCACTACTGCAGCGCTGCAGTCTCGGTTGTGCGATGACATGTCGAATGTGATTTGTGCGATTAGTAGCGCGCCGCCACCACCGCAATGCTATCGGCACGTGTTGCAGTACCGCGCGCCGCCCGCGCCCGCCGACCTGCCGGTGATATCGGCACGTACACACGCCTCGTAAACAAACTATTAACGTAGGCACACAAACAATAGAATAAAATGATGTTAGTAAATCATTAACATATGAAATACAAAAGTAAACATAACCAACCACAGACGGACCTATGTATACCTAAGCAAACCGATATAACAAAGTATCCACAAATTACGAAAACAGCAGGCAGAATTCCCTAAATCATCAATCAATCGGGCTTATTTCAAAAGTAGCGTTCTAATATTAAATTTCTAAAGATGAATAACGTTAACGTTTTGAACCTTTCACGACTAACACTCGATAAGAAGGTACCTAAGTATTGTGTGAAAATATACAATGAAATGTAGATATAAAAGTGGGTTACGAAGAAATAAAATAGAAGATTGCAAACTTAGAATAATAACGCCTAGAAACCGAGTAGGCCTGAAGCAATTCAAACTGAGCCAATTTGGCTCAGTCGGTCCGACTTTACCCGAACGTCCCGTCAGTTGTCAAAGTTACGCGTCAGAGTAACTTTGATCAATGAGACCTCCGTCGCTCCACCTCATCAGCCCTGGAAACATACAGGTACATATAAATATTATGTAACAAAGAAAGCACCTCGTCGTGAAATAGTCTTATTACAAATTTTACTTTAAAAACTTATATAAACATTCACGTAATTAATTAAATTATTTACAAAAGAGTATGTATGTGTTTCAAAGGCAATTTAGGCTATAATTTGTTATATAACTTTGAAATAACACTAAACAAACATTATAATGAACAAAAATTCCAATTTCAGGAAATTGTTACACTTCCCCACTCTCGGGGTAATAATTCCTACTGGACACACTCCCCAATATCAAAGTTTTGTTTGTGTGCGTGTCGGGGCTGGTCGGCGCGGCGCACGTAGGCACGTAATGCTCGCACACACATTAATCTGATTTTTGCTTCACTTTTGATAAGTGTATATATTCTTTGCTTTTGACAAAGCTTTAGTATGAAGACTATCGATCTAGCGTAAGCGAAGCGAAGAGTTATTAATCTATGATTGCAAAATATTGTTTTAATAAATCTAAGTTTAGCACCTCAAACAATTATTGCACTGCACCTATAATCGACAAGTAGATTTTGTAATTTTTAGAATGTTTTAACCAGAACAATATTGTACCGACATCTTCATGTTACTTAATTGATGTTAATTTGATGTTTTAATTGCATGGCGTGAGACGGTGCGGCACTAATTACGGTGCTGCAATCACTGCAGAGCAGCGTGACCGCGTGACTAGCGCGGCGGGACGCATCATTAGGAGTGCCGGACTCCACTCCCAAAAATGACAAATATGCCGGAAATCTGCCTCCATGATTGACGCAGGACATACGCATTGATAAAAACCGCCTTCAAAAAAACCACATCAAAAAAGTAAGAAATAATTCTTCACCAAATAAATAACGTAAGTACTTTGAAGTCGGGCGAGAAACAATTTTTTGTTGTTTTTGTTAAAACCCGCCCGACTTCAAAGTACTTACGTTATTTATTTGGTGAGGAATTATTTCTTACTTTTTTGATGTGGTTTTTGTGGAGGCGGTTTTATTTTTTTATAAAAATAATTTTTATTTCACTCTTTTTAGTGCATCGTGCAGGCAATTTACGTGTTTTCTGGTAAATAGGTATGTGATCAAACTGAAAACCTCCTTTTTCGAAGTCGGTTAAAATACCTTGAGGTATCCCCTTTTTAACAAAACAAGAATCATCTAAATCGGTTTATATGCTATGCCTAAAGATACGTATTGAATTCACTTAAAGTGGTAACGAAAACGACAGTATTTTCAAGATTTCCTGAAAACTACTGAACCGATTTCAAAATTTCAAAAAATGGGACCAACTTGGAAACCAACCTGATGTAATAACGTTTAAACCATTTCAATCGGTTCAGCCGTCTTCGAGTAGTCGGTGGACATACAAAAAAAAAAAAAAAAAAAAAAAAAAAAAAAAAAAAAAAAAAACATACATACAGACGAATAGAGAACCTCCTCCTTTTTGATTTAGAAGTCGGTTAAAAACGACATCATTTTAAATATTCCCTTTTTTGGCATGGAGGAGATAAAGCATTTGTGCTCCTTTGTATCTTCTATTATTGTGATGTGGTCGATCGAAATCGTCGAGTCAAAACTTTGAAGTCAAATCTAGTGAGTGAAATCACCAAACCACAAATGGTCACACTGATTGAGACATAAATTTCAACTGACATGGATTCGATTGCGAATATTGATCTGATGGAGCACGGGAACTAATATTAACTGGTCAAGTTCTCTTTTCATCGTCGTGTACTTTTTCATTAATTAAAACTGAAATAGGTATCTAAATAAGACGAAAACATGCTAAAATTACTGAGGTCTAATGGAATCTAATTAAATGGAAAACTATAAAAGACCACAAGATGGTTTGACCTCATGACAAAGTTGCCTGAATTAGGCTGAATGTGATGTTTATTTCCAAATCTCGATGTTCCAGAATTAATTTACAAGGAAGGAAGGAAGCAATAACAAAATATTTACATTCCGATTTATTTGCAGGTTAGGTAATTAATTAGGTACCTACATGTTTTATTATATTATGTAATAACATAACAGTGAATAAATCTGCGAGTGTCAAGGCTGCGCGCACGCCGGCCGCATCTATCATATTATTATCGACCGCCTCAATTCCGGTTCGCATCCATCACGTGCTCCATTGGGACAATTGATTTATTAATTTGTTCGAGTGGACTGTGTTTATTGAAACGTCATTTATGAAAACTCTAAAAAGTATCAGAGAGTCAATGTTTACAGGAAGTGGCAAACAGATTAATGTTATATTCTATACAGTGATAACAATATCATAAATGGTGATAACTATAGAGTGTCGTAAACGAGTTGCGTGTCGTGTGACAGCTGTGTCAGGTGCGACAACTGGCTGTTAGCTCGTGCGATCGAACCTGTCGGCGTTATCGAACAGCATGTGCGCACTCGGCACCGTCTATTGACACCGCATCAATACCATTTTCGACAGCTTACCAAAGAATATTAAAATAGTAACTAGATTGATTAGCAAGGGATGTATGGCACCCATAACCGTCGAGTGTTATGGCGCACGAACGAAGTGAGGGCGCCGATAGTTCGAGACTGTTATGGGTCCATACACCCGAAGTAAACACTCTACTTTTCATTTCGAATATGAGGAAAGTAAAAATAAACAGATATAATCCAAAAAATATGTTTCCTATGGCCGCGTAATTTTCGATAGATGAGACTTTTTTTGTTCATTTTCTCTATTTTAGGGAAGGTAAGGGAAACTAAGTAGATTCAAAACACACATTTACTCGTATAACCTTACTGACCTTAAAGGCCTAATAAGAATAAAAGGTAAGTAAAGTTTTGCAAACTGTATCAAACGACATACTTTTAATTTGTTTATTTAATATATTTTTTACTTGTAACTTGTAAATTTAAGGCGGTCGCATCGCAGCGCTTCGCGTTCGCCTTAAATTTCTAACCAATCACGTGTTTTACAGGACTGTTATATCTGTCTTCTTGTTATTTTCCGGTGACAACAATACAATACTTAAGTACAGTCAGCAAAAAAAGCTTGTCATGAAAATGAAATTTTTACTAAAAACTTATTGCATGTATTTTCATTCCATTTTTCTAATACTTCATTTTTTTTTAAATCAATAAGATCTTTTAGTTTATGTCTAGTTATTTGTCTTCATCAGTGGTGGTTCGAACTATTTCGCTCTGAACAATACTTAATAAGCCTGAATCTGAGTTTCCCACGTCTGCACGAGTCGCGCGGTGCTCATGCATTATTTACACGCATCTCGTTTCCCTGCTTCGTTTGCATTTGTTTGGAGTGACACATGCGCTATAATCACGGATTAGACGAAGGCACACTCATCAAATGTTGGCCTTGCACATAGATAGGCGCAATCTTGAAAGGGCTTGCATTTATCTGTATTTTATAGCCGGAAAAGACCTATATATTTGCTTCGATCTGTCCTCGGTGTAATCCATCTCGACTTCGTTACACCTCCTATTGCAATCTCTCACATTTTAAACTCTACACTACCTGCATACCTACCTAAATTTCTGCTGCTGTTGGTTAGAAATCTCAATGGGAACTAAATAAATAGGTAACTCTACCGGGGTGGATGGGACCGACTCTTATTAATATACTTACAAAATCTGAAAATCTGAAAATGTTTGGCTTCTTCTAGACGATATTCCCCTTTATTCCAAATCGTGGATGAAAATAGTCCTGGTTTAAGACTGGTACTAAACTGGTGCTGTCACTTTTATTTTCCAAATGAAAGTCAGAATTAGCATCAGTTTCAAACCAGGGACCGTACTCAGAAACGCTAATCCGAAACTTCGGTTAGCCCCGCCCCTTTCACTCGATTCTGTCACGACTCGAGAGTGAGAGGGACGGGTATCCCGAAGTTTCGGGTTTAGCGTTTCAGAGTAGGCCCTCTGGTCTAACTTTAGTGCACGTTTTGGAATAAGGGGGTTTAAAGTAAACTTAATATGTTTAAAGTAAGCTTAATATTTTAAACAGCAGAAACTCAAGTAATATTTTAATGGGCAAAGTCGACATCCCAATTTCCCAAACCCCCACGAGAAATGGCATTTCATCATACACTCGCAGTTGAATAGTAATAAGGAGCATTAGGAAGTGCGAGAATTATCGATAACAATAGATAATCAAGGAGAAAATAGCTACCAATTACCAAGATAACGAATTAAACGTTCAAGACTTACATTTCCTACTTAATCGTTATCACTATAGTCATGTTTAGGCATTAAATGAACGCTATTTATATGTCAATGTTGAGCTCGATGACGGAAGTTCTATTTGCACTGAGACAATGTGCAGGCGGCGCCCTTGAGGCCTATTGCACTTTCGCTCGAAGGCAGTAAAGCGATAAGCGGCCGCACGGCCGGGATCAGTCGCTCCTCGACTTGTTTACTAACTAACGATGGCAGTTAATCCCCGCACTCGTGCGCATAACCGTACGTGTCGACGACAATTACACTTGCGCTAATTGCCGCAGTTCGAGGAACGCCCGCCCATATCCGCTTCTTATAAAATATCAGTTACATATCATCGGGAAAACAAGTCGTAAAGTAAAATTCTTCAGGTAATTTTAGTGCACTATGTATTGTCAAGTTAATTTTATTAGAGGTGGCGCCCGCGCGCCGCGATGTCTGGGCTCGGCGGGCTGCGCGCGCCGCAGGCTCATTTGTAATTCATGAATCTATAATGATTACCGCCGATACTCACAAAGCACCACCACGTTTATCTATAGGTACTAATAAAGAGGAAAGATTTGATTGTTTGTTTGTTTGTTGACATCGAATAGGCTCCAAAACTACTGGACCGATTTCGAAAATTCTTTGACCATTAGAAAGCTTCGTTCTTCCTGAGTGACATAGGCTATATTTTATCCCGATATTCCCACGGGAACGGGTTCCACGCGAGTGAAACCGCGAGAATCCTCTATTATAAACTTATAAACTTTAGTTACATACAAACACTAAAACAAAAACCACGTCAAATAAACAGTCGTAATCGATAAAGGATCAAAATGTCAGTAGGTATACCTACATCTTTTGCTGTAAAGATAGTTGTTGATGATTGACAGTGAGCGATCATGTATTCCCGTGTTAACGTAAACTCAGTAAGATAGCAGCCGGCATCATCAGCAGCTAAATACGACACGATAGGTGATGTCGGTGTTTTACAGAAGCTTATAACAATCATCTAAAGGTTATCGCCAACGCGATAAGGGGACATTCACTCCTTAATACAGCAAATTCGCCAGCGACAACTCTCGTAGTTTCGTTCACGGAGCATTAAAAGGTTAACTTACTCATTGACATTTTGTTGATTATCATTGTAAAACAAATCCATAATAATATTGAAATACTAGAAAAAAACATAGTTAAAACTCAGTATCTACACATGATAACGTTAGTCAGACATGCTGTTTGTATGACGAAATATATTGATAATGGTTTGGTTTTTGTTGTTACATTATGAAACTTACGTGTTAACTACTATTTATTTTGAAACTAGCTTTCCGCCCGCGGCTTCGCCCGCGTGGACTACACGACGTTATTTCGCGGGAATGTGATAATTTTCCGGGATAAAAAGTAGCCTATGTTCCTCTCCAGGCTACAAAGTATCTGTGTTCCAAATTTCAGCCAAATCCGTTCAGCCGTTTTGGCGTGATTGAGTAACAAACATCCAAACATCCAAACATCTAAACTTTCACATTTATAATATTAGTAGGATTCCTGGGGCCCGTATCTCAAAAGCTTGTAACTTGTAATACAAGCGGATGTCACTTTTTGACAGATTTTGTTAGAAAGGGACTTCCACTTGTATTACAAGCTACAAGCTTTTGAGAAACGGGCCCCTGATGACATAAATAAATATGTAGTTTGTTTTTTAATGGTCGTCTTCGCAGATCTGGCGCACATCCCTGGCCGTGTTTACTGATCTCTATCGCATTCTCAACAAACTGAATCAGTTGGTGCTAACTTGATAATTATTCAACAGACACTAATCTGCTTTTTGGATCTTATCAAGATTTTTAATTCAAATTTTCGAGTGCAATTACAGTATAACAAGAATTTTTATAATTGTGTAGTTATTATGTTACCGGCCAAACCCAATTTTAGGACAAACTAGTTTTTCCTAGGCCAAATCAGTTCATCGCGTTGACATTTCAGAGAGCTAGTTTGCCTCGGAAGTTCTATAGAACACGTGATAGGTTAGAAATGTAACTTGGAGGTTATTATTTTGTGAAACATTCCCGGTTTATCCTATCGCCTAAAGGATGATGAACTGAACTGATTTGGCCTAGGAAAAACTAGTTTGTCCTAAAATCAGGTTTGGCCGGTAAGTAACAGTTACATTAAGAAGACAACTAAATAACGCAAGGTGGACTGTTTATCAGTGGGTACCTACATTTTATTTATACCTTTACTAGTTATAGTTTATCGATGAGTGTTGATAGATAGATTTTTATCAGAGGTAGGCAGGGGCGTACACGTGAGGCGTCCCGACACGTGTGCCGTCTGTCGCCTACATGTCACCTGTGACATGCCATCTGCGACGTGTTAACGAACATCGTGAGGCTCCACGTATCTTATCTTTTTCGTAACACGAATCTCAGATGAGATCGACAAGATGCGGGAAATTGTCAATTTAAGGCGCTACTCGGAAAAAGTATGGACTCTTTGATATAAAACTATAGGACGGTTAGAGTTGTTATAAATCTGGTAATAAGATATATTATATTTCTTCATTCCTTTATCTAGAATCGTATAGTTCCAGAAACACGATTTTATGATTTTGGCTCGACACTTTTAATTTTCGAAAAAACCTCTAAAAAATAAGAAATATCAAGATTATTCTTATGGGGATACATATACTATTGAAAATTGGTTTAATTAGTGGACATCAATAATATTTAGGATCGTATAGAAGCATTTTTTTAAAATCGCTGTAGTTTTTTAATACGAAGTGATTTTGTGTTTTTTTTGCCTAATCTGCAAAATCGGTCTCGCTCCCGCGCGCATCGTTTTCTCATTGCTATCTCGCTTCAGCATAATTTTTCCGAGTATCGCCTTAATCATATACCTATCAGCAGCAGAAGCTCGACTCCACCTGCACACGTGGCAGTAAATGAATATGAATTAGGGCTGAATGTAACCTTGCGGTTTATTGATTAGCTTGAAGGCTAAAGGTTATAGCCCACTTATACCGCACCGCTCCGAAGCAACCAAAGTATGAGCAGCCAAATATGGACTTAATATCGTTCACTGTAGATGCACTTTACAGTAACAATATACAATAGCAGACAGCGCGCGGACAGCGCGCGGTAAGGGAGCATGCTGCAAGCTAAAGTGCGTCTACAGAGCACGACATTAAGTCCATATTTGGCTGCTCATACATTGGTTGGGTGGGAGCGGTGCGACTTAAATGAGCTATGACCTTAAGTGTGGGACCTACTCGGCAGGGGCCCTCCAACCCTCTGAACGCTCTTAAGGGCTGTACATATTGCAGTGCAGTGCAGATGCGACAATTTTTGGCCCTCTTATTAAATACTTTATTATTAAAGTATTGGTAATTAATCTAGCAAATAATTCATAGTAATTATGGAAAATTGGCAGCATGTCGAATGGCAGTCGCAACTGTTACTCTTTCTGTTAAACATAAAGCCATAAGTATATACCTACATACCTAGATAGGAAATACTGTCGTGTGTTCAAATCGTTGCAGTTCATTATTATTGATAAGTTATGTTAAGTGATCTCAGAATGCCTTATCTGATTCAAAATATTTTGGTCGAGTTTTATCAATGCCAAAAGGTGCATACCCAATGCTAATTCGTCGGGAATTTTTTACTCGCAAACATTATCATGAATAAAAACTTATGTTGATTATATTACAAATATTTTTATATTTAATTAGGAACGTCTATAAAAAGTGGGTAGGTACATCGCGCATGCGCTTACATGCGCTTACAATATTAAAAATAGCGTATTACTATAAGATAATCACTACATAGTATAAAACAAAGTCGCTTTCTCTGTCCCTATGTCCCTTTGTATGCTTAAATCTTTGAAACTACGCAACGGATTTTGATGCGTTTTTTTTAAATAGATAGAGTGATTCAAGAGGAAGGTTTATATGTACTTTTTATCCCGATATTCCCACGGGAACGGGAACCACGCGGGTGAAACCGCGGGCGGCCGCTAGTATAATTATAAACAAGAGTAACGGGGCTCAACGCGACATTTTACTATGTAGTACCTACATTATGTACTTACAGCTTGACGTTTCGGCTATAGCAACATAGCCGAAGCAGACTGCTTGTGACCACGGCTATGGCAACATAGCCGAAACGTCATAATGGAACGCGAAAGTTTAAAATAAGATAATAATATATTTAACAATTTAGATTGCTGTTTAAGGGCCTTCGCAGATACACGCACAGTGAATTAGCAGATAAAGGATAATAAAGGGTGTTTGCGGCAGCGTACATACGTGAGAAAAGAAGAAGAGACGAGTGTCACAATATTTGGTCGGTATTAGCGCGCCAACAGCGCAGCCTGCGCGGGCGCGTCATGTGACTGCCATGCCGCTGCCGCGGCATTGTGTGCGCGCGGATCAACGCGCGGCAAACAACGCGCTATATGACTATTAAAGGTGTGCTATTATGTTATATTCGTATATTATAGCATATCGTTATGCTACATTAAAATATTAGGTTATTTTTAATGCTATAATATATTAGTATTAAGTACCTAATATAATAAATAACCTATTATAACCTATGTTAAACTAAAAGTAGTTATTAATGTTTTTTACACTATTTAATGATCAATTACTTACTATTAAAAAACCAATTCTTTATTCTTTTTTCACTATTTTACAAATAACAACACGAATAAATTCATATTACGCTATTAAAAACAGAATTCTTAAGTACTTTTCAAGCCCCGAGCGAGCGTGAGTTCGCGATCAAGAATTCCACAGGACAGCATTAGTTAAATATTCTAATAACAGTAATAAATGTTTTAGCAGAAAAATAACATGTTCGTTCAAATCGCATGTCGTACGTGATTTATGATATTAGTCCTTATTGATAAGACATTAGAGTCTGTCTCAACTGTTTCAAATATAACGCGTTATTTGGTTTTCCAACTTTCAAAATTCAACTCTATTTCTATTTGATAGAGTTGAATTTTGATAGATTTGATTACCAAGAAAAGAGAGAGCAATACTTGCATCGCGTGCGGCGGGAATAACGGCTGGATAGAGAAGGAGAACACAGTTCATTCGTTCAGT
This sequence comes from Crambus lathoniellus, assembly GCA_949710035.1. NCBI lineage: Eukaryota > Metazoa > Arthropoda > Insecta > Lepidoptera > Crambidae > Crambus > Crambus lathoniellus. The sequence goes on from OX453302.1 coordinate 86,154, forward strand.
TCTGTCATTTCATTTGTTCATTTCGAATACACTAGATGGCGTGCGGCGGGCGCCCTCGTTGATATAATTTAATATAGCAATAGCAGAATAAGTTATATTTTTATATTAGGTGCGATAGTTATATTTTTATAACGTTATGCTATATGCGTTATCGAATATAACGCACACCTTTAATGACTATGAAGACTAGGCTTAACAAGGGTTGCTTACAAGAAAACAATGATACGCACACTTTAAAGAAAACTTCAAAATTGTCTAGATTCTATCTAGAAATTACTAAATCGAATTATTGTTTCATTTTTAAAAAGGAGAAAATAACTTGGCATTTGAAAAATAAGTTATTTGTGTTGAAACAAAAAAGTTCTTTTAAAACTGAAAATTGTTTGAAACTTGAAAGATAAAAGGTAAGTAGGTATATGTTTGAAAATTTTTAAGATGACATGAAAACTAAAAGGCAACATCCATCTATGTACTATACAGCATTTGGTTTCACGAAGCGAGGGGTAGAAGATATCGCACGCCAGTTGACAAAAAAACATGTAAAATATTAACTCGCAGGTGACAGCCCTGGGAGCGCATCTCAATAAGCACTATCGTGTACAAAAATAGACGGTTTGCATTGTCTTAAACAAGGTAAGTTCTAATACAACAAAGTTTATAATTATTATGTGACACAGGCATTAAGTTGTAACGTTTTGGCCGCTAATCGCAAACTAAACAAGCTAACTAATAAATGTACAAGCCTTTATCTTATTTACTCTAACAATCGTTAGAAAAATACACTTTACCTAATTAGGAATTATGCAACAAAAGCCTGAATAGGTAGGTAAGTATGTAGATAGGGACACAATAATTATTTATTAAGTGATCAAGTCACGATAAATGCGACTATCTATTTTTGTTATTTGAAACTATTTACCTACTCGTAGAAGTTACGATACTTTGTAATTTGAAACTAGAAAAAAAACACTTTAATTGCAATTGCAACACATTTAATAAAAAATAAGATAAAAAATGTTTAAATTATGTTTATGTATTATGTATTATGTTCAGTTTGTGTGTAAATTAATTTAATTGGGTTCTGCCCATGTAACTATTAAAATAATAATGAATAGTGATAAATCAAGGGTAATAAGGAGCATGACGTTGGTTGGTCACCATGTCGGTCATAGTAGGTGACAAGCTCCTTAGCATTTAAGCTACAGCTTACATCTTTAACATAATGTGCTTAAAAACCGCAACAGGTGACTGTTTGTAAATATTTGGCAAGAATGTAAGTAAATATGGTTAAGTTGCGGCGAGCTTAGTGCGATGAGTGACATAGTGCGACGAGCTGCCGCAATCCGGACGCAACCGGATACCGGACGAACACGCCGCGCCCGCGTGCCCGCGTGCGGTGCTGTCTGCAAGCGATACTCAAACAGAAAACGAGTTTGTTTTCATATCATTCGTTTTTTAGGGTTCCGTAGTCAACAAGGAACCCTTCTAGTTTCGCCATGTCAGTCTGTCCATCTGTCCGTCCGTCCGTCCGTCAATCTGACCCCAGTCTAGCTCATAGACTCTTAGTACTAGAAAGTTGTAATTTGGCATGAATTTACATACATAATAAATAAAATAAATAAATAAAATAGTTTATTTCTTTAACCTTTGTTTAACAATTTCTTATTCTGTGGCCAGAACTACCCAGGAAGCATGAGGTAATGCTTGTATTGGGCGGTTCTGCTCCTCCCTAGGATCTCTTATATTTATATTAGGTAGGTAACTAGATAACTATTTAACATAATAAAATTAAAAACATAAGTTTGTACAAATATTATTAGAACAGCAATGATTTATGTACTAGTATGAGTGAGTTTGTGTTTGTGTGTGTGTGTGTGTCTGTACGTGTGTGTGTGTAAGTGATAGTCCAATGTATACTACATACATACATGAATACATATTTATTTACCATGCCAACAAAGTGTTTTTTTCTTGTCTACCCCATAGTGTGGGATGTCGTTGGATAGCAATTTCAAAAACGTTGTGGGTTCGTGAAGACAGTTTTTTGATTTAGGTGCAAAATTTTGTTAGAGTCAAGTGTCTCCGGTTGTTTCTGGATTCGTGAAAAATTCACGATAGGAGTAGTTACATTGACGAAGTTAAAAGGAAAACTATCACAGCCAAGTAGGCTTTACAAGTTTTTGAGATATAACACATTTTCGAAAACCGCAAATATAACTTTGTCATTCATACGAATACTATGAAAAACAAAGTCATTTTTTTCTGGCAAAAAATGGCAGTGGTATTGTCCATTCGCTTAGATAGTGTCGCTCTGCCACAATGCCGTGCGGGTGTACCGACACTATCTAACCGAACGGACTATATTTTTGCTAGGTGTACGTAATCGGTACGTTATGTGGGTACGGAACCCTTCATGAGTGAGTCCGACACGCACTTGGCCGATTTTTTATTCAAACATAACTCAAGAAAAACAACACAAGAACTAACCGCAAACACCTACTTACATAAAAAAGTTAAGATAAAGCTCCTAACATTCCTCAATGGAAACCTGTTAAAATTTTATTTATTTATTCAGCTTCAGCTTCAGCTTCATACTGAGATGCAATAAAACCGTAGAAAGTTTTAGGAAAAATATAATTTTGTAAATATTCTAAAATATTGTTGATCGAAGTCTAGAATAATAAAAACCCAAAGTTTCATTAAGGTCCTATAAATTTTAAATTAAAAGAAATATTTATCAAATTTCAATTACACCTCTTGAATTTTATAAGTTAAATTCAAATATTGCCATAAAAATAAATATTTAAGAAAAACAAAATGTATGTAATTTTAATAAACGTATTTCTTGCCATTGCTTAGGGCACTTTAACAGCTTCGCCATTGTTGGACGTTCGATATGTGTTTTGTTATAAAACGAGGATTTTATTACAGAACTAGCTGTGCACCACAGTTTCACCTGCGTTAGTTTGAGTAAAAGGAAAAAACATACTAAAAATAAATATTTTTTCCCGTTTTTGCAACATTTTTCATTAATGCTCCGCTTCTGTTATTGATCGTAGCGTGGTGCCTTCCTCGACTATCCAACACAATAAGAATTTTTCAATTCGACCCAGTAGTTTCTGAGATTAGCGCGTTCAAACAAACAAACTCTTCAGCTTTATAATATTAGTATAGATATTAAAAGTAAAAACTTACAGTAAGAGCACTTGGCATGAAAAAACGATACCTACTCAGCTTTTTGTCTCGCAAGTAATATACGCAATACTTACAACAAAAAGCTCTCCGTCATCATCAAGGCTATGGCGTATACGCTGCAAGCAGTGTCAAGGTAAAATTGGATTAGTTCTTGTTTTCATCAAACTTAGTTAACTACCTATATAATTAGTAAAAGTAAATACTTAGCAATAATTGAAAAAAAGTCCCTTAGTCCAAAAACGGAGTTTTTCAATAAACCACTTTTAAACGAAAAAAAAAACACAGAAATCGTTCTTTGTAGGTTATTGAAGAAAATCAAACTTTAATGTGTTAGGAAATAATCAACTTTTTATTTAATATAAAAACATCACATATTAGTAATATAATGTCTTAGCCTCTAAAAATATTGAAATTGACTCGTTTTTTTTAGTCCAGCAATTAAGTAACTAAAATAAAACTTAATTTTATTTTCTTTATTTGCCAGCACACGGTCACAGCACATTACATCAACTCGGAAAGGGATCGACACCGTATCAACTCGGGCTTTTACAATACAAATCGGTCGGACTTAAGGACTTTATGATATAAAATGAGGTAACTTAGTGACTTCTGTTGGGACGTAGTGTCTTATTAAACGCCAAGTAACTTTTTACCCCAAAATCTTGTATAAAATAAATGTCTTTTTAACCGACTTCTAAATCAAAAAGGAGGAGGTTCTCTATTCGTCTGTATGTATGTTTTTTCGCTTTTTTTTTTTTTTTTTTTTGTGTATGTCCACCGATTACTCGAAGACGGCTGAACCGATTGAAATGGTTCAAACGTTATTACATCAGGTTGGTTTCCAAGTTGTCCCATTTTTTGAAATTTTGAAATCGGTTCAGTAGTTTTCAGGAAATCTTGAAAATACTGTCGTTTTCGTTACCACTTTATGTGAATTTAATACGTATCTTTAGGCATAATTCCTTTGTTTATAAACCGATTTAGATGATTCTTGTTTTGTTAACAAGAGGATACCTCAAGGTATTTTAACCGACTTCGAAAAAGGAGGTTTTGAGTTTGATCACATACCTATTTACCAGAAAACACGCAAATTGCCTGCACGATGCACTAAAAAGAGTGAAATAAAAATTATTTTTATAAAAAAATAAAACCGCCTTCTAAAAAACCACATCAAAAAAGTAAGAAATAATTCCTCACCAAATAAATAACGTAAGTACTTTGAAGTCGGGCGGGTTTTAACAAAAACACCAAAAAATTGTACATGTTTCACGCCCGACTTCAAAGTACTTACGTTATTTATTTGGTGAGGAATTATTTCTTACTTTTTTGATGTGGTTTTTTAGAAGGCGGTTTTATTTTTTTTCTTTATTCCGGTCTAGGAACTTGTTAGCAAAAAATAAAAAAGTGGTTAAGTATAAATGTTATTTGAAATGATCTAAACGTTGGTGTTATCAGATGAAAAACTCCCTAAGTGGACTTAGGGACTGTAACTGGGCCCTATACAGGGTGTTAGAGGCACCCTTGCAAAAACTTTAACCATGGCTTCAGACCATCATGCTGAACAACGTACAGCAAGAATTTTTTGTCGGAAATGAAAAAATATATTGAACTTTTCATACAAATTTAGCAACTTATCGGGACATTTTGTATGGTGAGTCGAAATATTTTTTTTTCATTTCAGACTAAAAATCTGAAGCCATGGTTAAAGTTTTTGCAAGGGTGCCCCTAACACCCTGTAGATAGCGGTTCAACCGTTATGTAAAAAAACAATGAACGAAACCAATCAACAAAAGCTCCTACTTATTCAAATGAGTATTTTGCAATGGGCGATTTTCTGAAAGCTCAGTCACTAGATGGCGCTGTCCCACCTATGCAGTTAGAAGGAACGGAACGTTATAAATTTTACTTTGACGCTACTTTTTTACGTAAAACGGAACGTCAGACAGATGTTATTTATTTACCTAAATCTTTAAATATACCTATTTCGTTTCTGTTCCTCACAGTAGTACTTATTTAATATATTATTAGTTTCCTTTGGGTTGTTAAAAAGTAATTAATTTAAATATGTTTCATACCAAAATATACCATAGACATGTACATACTTATTCAACGCCATCTAGTGAAGCAATTGGAAGCTTTTTTTTTTTTAAATGGCCTCTCAGAAAATCGCTCATTGTTATGCATAAAAACGCGCAAGGGAACACCCGCGACCGCTGCAGAGCTTCCGATTATCCGATTCCGATTGCGCCCGAGCACGCGGCACGGCACCTTGAACTTGGAACGCCTGACCATTCGCTCGCGAGCGGCATACAGACAGATTGCGCTGCTGTGCTTTATGATCTGGTTTGCGCCAACGCAGGGTGAGGGGGAGGCGGCAAAAAAACCACAAAATGCGCACAACACCGCGGACAGTCCCCGCTAATGACACAGGTAGGTACTTCCCGATGTAGCAAAAAATAAGGCAACCTACTTTGCGAAAAAAACAAATCTGATATATAAACAGAGTAAAATACCTGATCGCCCTAACAATGTGTCATAAAAACGAGCAGGAACACGTCATCAGGGTTCCCCGTTCAAATATCAAATTCAACTGGTCATACGCTTTGTTTCGTCGATGTATTATTTTATTATTAGGTACAACTCAAAAGACGTCAAATGCTTCTTTAGAATAAGTTAACTGATACAAATTAAATTGTACTTTAAAGGCAGCGTGGTTTTTTTATATTATCATGTCACAATTCAGAATATTATTTTATTGATATTTTGTAGGTGCAAAAAACCTAATTAAACATTATTGTCTAATCGTATAGTCCGTGAAAAACATCTGAAAATAATGCAGGAGCATTAGGAACTACTAAAGTAATTTCTTTTTATAATAATTAAATAGATAAGTTAAATTCGTATCGTAACTTATGTATTTAATCAGACAAATCTGGGCCTACATCTCCCTGTATCTAGAATGTGCTCCGAATACAACGAGCTCTCAAAATTTTGTTCGAGTCAAGTGTCCCTGCCAGCCTAATGGTTGTTTTTTTGAATACGTGAATAATTTACAAGCATAAAGTAGGTATACGATTTCGTCATGTTGTACAAGACAAAGTTTACGAGTAACCGTCGACCAACTTCTAAAATGTACTTGGCGCAGTACAAATTCCTCCTTAGAAACTACTTAATAACTTTGTCAGGCGTGTGAAACCGGTAGTATCTGAAAACACTATTGAGATGGGCTACCGACCCTACACTGCGCGTGGCTCGCTCGACACGCACAGGGAATACCACACTAACGGAATGTTGGGGAACTGTCCTTAGCCGCACTACACTCGCGCTTGACGTCGCAATATTATTAATTTCAATAATGAGCTGCGTTGTTTCATTAGTAATGTGGCGTATGATGCGTGTTCGTTGAAACATTCACACGATACAGGTGCAGCCGCGCTGCCTTGTCATAGACTTACAGTACTGAAGTATGATTGCAACATATTACACAAACAAGATGTTTGCATTATCGCGCATTTACAGAAAATTGGAACACACGCGTAGCATTCTCAGCAATCTAGAATAAGATCGCTTACTAAGATAATGTATCTTTAATTGTACTCAATATTATTATCTCAATATACATCTTGACACCGAACAAGTCACATCTCTTTTATTACCTTAGCCTCGGTAAAGCGTCATACCTCTTCATGGCGACCCTTTGCCAACCGAACTTATAAATTTTTGCGGGAAAATCATTACTACATGGAGCAGCAAAGCAAAATTTTCAACACCATACTAGCAGCAGTCTTCGTTGCGGTGCTATTTGGCTCTACACTTCTGTTCATCGCATTACTTGGGAAGACAAAACAATAATATGGGAGCACCACAAAGTAAAGAAGAAGTTATCATCGCACAAACCGCCAGCGGCGACGCCCAAGCAACGCAGAAAACTTCAAGCCAGCTCACTACAACAGAAATTTTACTATCCGTCATACTGCTTCTCATCGTTATACTCATCATTTACGCCTGCATCCGGAAAATTTGGGACCGAATTGTCAACCGACTCCGTAGAGAATTCAACAGCGCAGTTCTAAGAAACACAATATCTTCCGTGGAACTGGCAACGACGTCGACTCAACCATCAACGTAGACCAGGAGGTGTCCAGGGTAGAAACCCGGCCCATTGTACGAGGGGCAAGGGAAATCCCAGCCCGATCTTCAGTTAGCTGTTTCAAGCGGTCCAGGAACCCATCTTAGAAGTCTGAAGATCCTACACACTCAAGGAGCATGAGAAAACCCCCAGCCCGCAGCCCCAGCCCCCACACGCCACGCCGGTCACCACATACCTACTCATCGTGCAGAGACGTAATTATTTTATTCGCGCGCTATAATGCCACCGTAAGTCGTAAGTTATTTTATACCTAAACGTTTTAAATAATATGTAGGATTACATTTTTTTTCTTATTAGATAATGTCATTTATTATTTCCGATTTAAATGAATTGCATAAGAAACTATTGTATATTAAAGATAATTTAGTAAAACTAGGACCAGATAGACGTCAAAAAGAGTTAGGTTTTACGAAATTTAATGAAGCGAAACTTGAATACGCGAAATTAGAGTATATTTTAGCTCAAGTACATAATTTAGTTGAAAAATCGGAGGTATCAACTAAAGATATAACTTTAATTAATAAAATAGCAAATGACATTCAGATCATTTATGACAAAATTATTTCTTTAGAGACTTTAAGTGTTAGTAGTATTTCAAAAATGGCAGAAAAAGATAAATTTGACTTGAAGACAGCCATTGCACTTTTACCAACGATGACAGGTCAAGAACACGTCACTAAATCTCTAATTGATGGTATACAATTATATAGTTCAATGATCAGCGATGCTACTCATGGGTTACTTATTGATTTTGTGATTAAAACTAGGCTCTCTCCTAGCGCAAAATTACGTTTAAAAAGTAGTTATCCAACTATTAAAGATTTAATTAGAGATATGAATACGCATTTGATTCAGAAAAAATCTGCTGTTGCTATCCAACACAAATTACAAAACTGTCGTCAAGGTCATAGGTCGATCGAGTCATTCGGCTCGGAACTAGAACAACTTTTTGTGAATTTAACCATAGCACAAGCGGATGACGACGCTACTAAGTTTGAAGTATTGCGTCCCATTAATGAAAAGGTTGCAATCAAGCGCTTTTCAGATGGATTAGTGAATCAAAAGCTTAGTACTATCATAGCATCACGTCACTTTGATTCTTTACCAGAGGCTATAAGAACTGCCCTAGACGAGCAGTCAATGTCTACCAGACACGAGGAAGTTATGAACATTAAAAAGTTTCATACTCGTAATTTCTCACGCACACCTACTAATTATCCGCGTCAGCCAAGTAATTATTCTAATAAATATAGTTACTATAATAGATTTAGCGCAAACAATAGGTACGCTGCCGGAAACACGAGACCACAACAAGGTAAGTACATGTCGCGAGACTCCCGCGCCGCGCAAGGAACACAATCACGTTCACGTGACCGCGGTCGGCCGAGCCCGCGCCCGCCGCGCTCAGCTGTGCCTTTTCAACGTGTGCAGTACGCTAGCCACGAGCAATCGACCAATAGTGAGTCACAAGCGCGTTCTGAGCCCCAGAACGATAATAATTTAGATTTTTTTCGTTCCTACTGAAAATTATGTTTTAAACTACAATAATAGTAGTACCGTAACTTTTAACGTAAGTAATAGCAATATCGATCTTTTAGTCGATAGCGGAGCAAGCCTTTGTGTTTTAAAATACGAATGGTTATGCGATTATCCGAAGTTATTGAATTTAATTACATTTGAGAAGTTAGTTATAAAAGGTGTTAGCGGTAAACTAGTATCTGAAGGATATATTTACTTAGATTTGTCTTATAATGGGTTAGTTTTTAGAGAAAAAATGTATGTGTTTAAAAATATGTCTTGTTCTGCAAATGGTATTTTAGGTGATAATTTTTTGAAACGCTATCAAGCTATAATTAACTATAAAGAAAATACTTTGCTTTTAACTAGAGATAGTAATTATGTGTCTATACCTATATTGAGTCACTATAGACATTTGATACCGCCACGATGTGAGGTAATAAAATATATACCTACATCGTTAGGCGACGATTGTGTTTGTTTATCTAAAGAGATACAGAAAGGAGTTTTTATAGGAAGTATAATAGCGAAACCTTGTAATGGTCGCATGCCAGTAAGGATATTAAACACCACTGAGAAAGAAGTTGATCTAGATCTTACCGATTTAGAGACTTTTTCATTGAATGATTTTGAAGTCTGTAATTTTGAAAAAGAGGAGGTTTCTGTCGATCGTGTAAAAACATTATTAGGATTATTAAATTTACCTGAACTGAATTTAGAAGAAAAACGAAGTATTGAGAGTATTTGCGCTAAGTACGCAGATGTTTTTCATCTGCCAGGCGACAAACTCTCTTGTACAAACCTAATGACCCATAATATAACTTTAAAACCTAATGTCTCGCCAGTTTATGTCAAGCCACATAGATTACCGTTCGCACTAAGGAAGGAAGTTCAGAAACAGATAGATATTATGCTCGAAAATGATATTATAGAAGAGGCTACGTCAGAGTGGTCTAGTCCCGTCTTGCTTGTACCGAAAAAAACAGATAGGTCAAACGAGAAACAATGGCGATTAGTTATAGATTACAGGCAGTTAAATAATCGTATTGAGGACGACAAATTCCCTTTGCCTAATATAACTGATATCTTAGATTCGCTTGCAAATAACATTTATTTTTCAAAATTAGACCTTTCGCAAAGCTATTATCAGTTATCTTTAAGCGAAGATTCACGAAAGTACACAGCTTTCACTGCTGGTGATAAAATTTTTCAGATGAAACGCTGTCCCATGGGTCTCCGGACATCTGCGAGTGTATTTTCACGTCTTATGACTATTGCAATGTCAGGCTTAAATTATAAAAAGGCTTTTATTTATTTAGATGATTGCGTAATTTTCGGGAAATCTATAGAAAACCACAATAAAAACTTAATTAGTATACTAGAGAGATTTAGAAAAGTTAACTTAAAATTAAATCCTATGAAGTGTGAATTTTTGCGAAACGAAATAATATATCTAGGACACAAAATAACTTCTGATGGAATTTTACCAGATGAAAGTAAAATTGCAACCATGCAAAACTATCCAGTGCCGATGAACTGCGACGATGTCAATCGTTTTGTCGCGTTTGCAAATTACTACAGACGATTCATACCGAACTTTGCAAACATTGTTTATCCTTTAAATCAATTAAGAAAAAAGAATGTACAGTTTCTATGGTCATCAGAGTGTCAAACGGCATTTGAAAAATTAAAATCAGCATTAATTCAACCCCCTATTTTATCTTATCCAGATTTTTCAGAAAGTAACATCTTTCGGCTACAAACAGATGCTTGTAAGACAGGTTTAGGATCTGTTTTATCTAACATGAACGGTCAAGTAGTCGCGTATGCGAGTAGAAACCTGAAACCCGCCGAGACGAGATATCCCATCATAGAATTAGAACTTTTAGCAATTGTTTGGTCTGTGAGACATTTTCGCCCTTATTTATATGGACGTAAATTTAAAATTATAACAGACCACAAACCGTTAATTTATTTATTTAACTTGAAAGACCCAACAAGCAGACTTACTAAATTCCGATTATTCCTAGAGGAGTATGATTTTGAAATAGAGTATGTTCCAGGACGAAACAATGCAGCTGCAGACGCATTGAGTCGCATACCTATTACATCTTCTACTTTAAAATCATTACATCAAAACACAGTATCAGTTTTAACTAGAGCACAAAGTAAAAAATTAAAAACCCCCACTGATTCTTCTTCAGAGAGCTCCACCAGCACTAGGCCTGATCAACCTATTGCGGTAGAACTTCTCAAGAAACCCGATGACGTAACTGAATTAAGTTTTAATCAATTAAAGTTTGACAATTATTCAAAGTCTAAAGATAGCATTATTTCTAATGCAAGTTGTTACGTTTACGTACCTTCGCAATCAGCGATATATCTGAGTACCCGATCGTCATCTACCCCAGAGGTGTTAGCGAGGGACTTAGAGTCATTATGTCAAAAAATAGGCATACATGAGGTACTTATTATTAAAGAAAAATGTAACGAGAGTAAAATCAAAAGTCTTGTACAAGCAACAAAAAGAATTAACTCTGTTACCCCGCGCTTTCTCATAACAAAAAATATATTAAGAATATATGATAGTGAACAAAAAAGAATAATACTAAATGATTTCCATCTATTACCTACCAGCGGACACGCAGGAGTTAATAGAATGATGAACAACATTAAGCAATATTATTTTTGGCCAGGTTTGAGTAATGATGTAAAACTTTTTGTTAAAAATTGCCATCAATGTCAATATCATAAGCATAGTAATAAACATATTAAGCAGCCCTTAACCATAACATCAACAGCCCACTCATCATTCGAAAGAATTAGTTTGGATATAATGGGTCCACTCGATGTTGATGACTATAATAATAAATATGTATTGACATTACAATGCGATTTAACCAAATTCGTTGAAGCGTATCCATTACCTAGTAAAGACTCGGTCACAGTTGCTCAATCTTTTACCAATAATTTCATTTTACGTTATGGTATTCCTAGAGAAATATTGACTGACCAGGGAACCGAATTCATGTCATCAGTGATGTCCGAAACATGTTCTCTATTACATATTAAAAAATTAAATTCTACGGCGTACCATCACGAAACTGTAGGCGCTTTAGAAAATACTCATAAAACCCTAGGAGCTTTTCTGAGAATCCAGTGTAATAATTATAAACATAACTGGAGCACCTGGATTCCATATTGGTGTTTTTCTTTTAATACCACAGTGCATAGTGAAACTAAATATACGCCTTTCGAATTAGTTTTTGGAAAAATTTGTAACCTTCCAAATAATTTACAATCAGAAATCGACCCCTTATATAACTATGACAGTTATCCCCGAGAACTTAAGTATCGTTTACAACAAGCGCAATCCGACGCACGACGTAACTTGATACAATCTAAAGAGAAAAGAAAATTATTGTATGATAAAACTAGCAATAATGTTACCTATCAGTTAGGCGATTTGTTATTATTAAAGAACCAAGTAGGAAATAAATTAGATAGTATTTACAATGGCCCTTATAAAGTTTTAAGAGATATGACGTCTAATGTAGAAATTTTAAAAGAAAATAAAGCTATAATTGTGCATAAGAATAATACCAAACCATTCAATAAATAACTATTTTATTTGATACGTAATTATAAGTATAGGTACTTAATTACATACCATGTTACTTAACACTTTGTTATTGTTATGATTAAGTGTAAAATGTGAAGCTTCCGTTTTAATTCAATACCATTTCAATTCGATACCATTTTAATTAGATACAATTTTAATTAGGTATATTGTTTATATTGTAAAACGTTTTGTATTAGTACGATTTAATAAATGAAATAGTTTTAACTTTGCTATGTTGATAATGTTTAAATTTTGTTTACTTATTTTACTTAAGTAATTAAATTTTGGTTAAGTTCGTTAAAGTCAATGTTACGAGTCTGTTCCTTTTTGCAGGGAGGGGATGATCCTTCCACTTTTTCAGGGGAGATGAAGTATGATTGCAACATATTACACAAACAAGATGTTTGCATTATCGCGCATTTACAGAAAATTGGAACACACGCGTAGCATTCTCAGCAATCTAGAATAAGATCGCTTACTAAGATAATGTATCTTTAATTGTACTCAATATTATTATCTCAATATACATCTTGACACCGAACAAGTCACATCTCTTTTATTACCTTAGCCTCGGTAAAGCGTCATACCTCTTCAGTACTTATTAAAATCATAACTTTTTATGATTCTCTGTAAAATATTGCGGAAAACATTACAACATATAAAATGTTGTTCTGCTGACAAACACTTGTAATAAATTAATTAAATCGTGTTTTCCTAGTCATGTATCTGTACTGGATGTTCTGTAAATAATTAAGTTTTACGCTTGCCCCTACGAGATCGTGTTATAAGTAAGTAGGTTAGTATATTTGTTTCAAAATTAAAATTAACACATCATGAATATGCCATACCATAGACAAAAAATTGGCAGTCGCTTTCGCTACGACTATAGATACCGCACTGCCTGAAAACACAATTAGCAAAATCAAAAATCTATGCAGGGGACTAAACATATAAAAAGTAGGTACTCGCCTCTTTTTATTGACGTCGCAAAAACGGCCACCAACTTGTAGTGGCCGGTCTGTTGTCTTGTCACACACACTGTTAACTGTAGCAATAGTTACACACTTGGTTCGTGCTCAATAGCTTCACTGACTCAAACATTATCAATGTAGGTAGTTCAATCGCGAAAGACAAAGTATGTTTCGATGAGCGGTGTCGGAGGCTCATGGGATTCCCTCACGCGCTGATAGCCGCTAGCTATGACCACCACAGATAACACAAACAATACACATCTCACTCAGTGGGCGCTGCGATACTGTCATATTTTTAAGAATTGCATCTCTAATTTTTGCATACCGTCATTATTATTATTAAAAGATGTGCACGAAAATTAACAGATAGAAACAAAGGCAAAGGCATGAAATCTAAGTACCCAGTTTAAATGCTAATAGGTATTTAGTATCCTACTAATAATTAAGTAATATTATAAATGCGAAAGTTTGTGAGTATGGATGTATGGATGTTTGTTTCTCTTTCACGCAAAAACTACTGAACGGGTCTGGGTCTGGATGTAATTTGCAACAGAGATAGATTATAGGCTGGAATAGGCTACTTTTTATCCCGATATTCCCACGGGAACGGGAACCACGCGGGTGAAACCGCGGGCGGCCGCTAGTCTTAAATACTGTATTGTTTCTGAAAGGTTCAATAATAATAATATACAAAGGCTAATCCAGAAAATGCAGTAAGCAACGAATAAATTATTTTTATAAAAAAATAAAACCGCCTTCTAAAAAACCACATTAAAAAAATAAGAAATAATTCCTCACCAATAAATAACGTAAGTACTTTGAAGTCGGGCGTGAAACATGTACAATTTTTTGTTGTTTTTGTTAAAACACGCCCGACTTCAAAGTACTTACGTTATTTATTGGTGAGGAATTATTTCTTACTTTTTTAATGTGGTTTTTTAGAAGGCGGTTTTATTTTTTTATAAAAATAATTTTTATTTCACTCTTTTTAGTGCATCGTGCAGGCAATTTACGTGTTTTCTAGTAAATAGGTATGTGATCAAACTCAAAACCTCCTTTTTCGAAGTCGGTTAAAATACCTTGAGGTATCCCCTTTTTAACAAAACAAGAATCATCTAAATCGGTTTATAAACAAAGGAGTTATGCCTAAAGATACGTATTAAATTCACATAAAGTGGTAACGAAAACAACAGTATTTTCAAGATTTCCTGAAAACTACTGAACCGATTTCAAAATTTCAAAAAATGGGACCAACTTGGAAACCAACCTGATGTAATAACGTTTGAACCATTTCAATCGGTTCAGCCGTCTTCGAGTAATCGGTGGACATACACAAAAAAAAAAAAAAAAAAACATACATACAGACAAATAGAGAACCTCCTCCTTTTTGATTTAGAAGTCGGTTAAAAAGCGCGAACTTACTGTTTTAGTAAGAATTTTCCTTAATCCGCCCTTTTTAATTTTTATTGTTATAATAGGTATAATTTATAAATTTTATAAAAACTTAGAATCTGAGAGTCGTTTAATACATGTTGGTTTGAGCTAATATACAATTTAAGTAAAATAGGTACTTACCTACTTATCTCAAATTGTAAATGCAAAAGTTTTAATCATATTTATTTTTTGTTGGATCCAATATTAGATCCAATATTGTTATGTCATACTGTTGCGAACAAAAAGTAGTAATTATTTTACTCTATAGCTTTTATGAGACAGAGGCCGGCGGCGCGGCGCAGTACCCGACCGAGACGACACGCGGTCGCGGCCGGTGACGTCACGCGCTAGTTCAAGAGCAAGGCCGCGCGCGCTGCCCGTCATCGTCATCGAAATGTCGAAACTCCACGAACGTAACTGAATTCATTGGCTTCTTAAGAGGTGATTAACCTAAGACAAATGGAAGCACGACATAAAAAGTTAATTGCTTCTAAAGTAGACTAATTTGAACTTCTCGTAATTGATTATGTCCACTTCGCTATGAATAAAACATCAGCTCAGCAGCAACAAAACTAATATAATACCAGGGTGCCTACCATCAACTCTTATTGCGGTTTTGTTTAGGAACCTAAACTGATCTGCTTCGCTTATTCGTACCACGACAGCTTAATATCAATGACAGCGATTCAGTGATCATTCAATGACATTTCACAGCCGCTGAGCTGTCATCAACTCTTATTTGACTTATAACTCGGCCAAGTTAACATGACACCTGCAGGTTATACCCGTCCCTTTCACTCTCCGGGCATGACAGGATCGAGTGAAAGAGACGGGTAGAAGAAATAAAGACACAAATCGTTCGGTCATTCACATTCAGCAATTCATTTGCGATCCAGTTTTTAGAAGGTCAGAGTACGAAAGAAAGCTATTCATTTTAGGAACCTATTCTGCATCGCGCTATTTTTGAATCGCTATCTTAAAGTTGATGGTAGGCACCCAGGAGCCTAATCAGAGGAAAATTCTGAAAAAAAAGAACTGTTTTGTATTCCGCCGCTTTCATGACCATCGGCTAAGTATTAATGAAAACTTCCTTCACAAACTTTTAATTCCGAATGCAGACGAATCTCTTTATTCATAAATACTAGTGGCTCCTCGCGGTCTCACCCGCGTGGTACCCGTTCCCGTGGGAACATCGGGATAAAATATAGCCTATGTCACTCGGGAAGAATGTAGCTTTCTACTGGTGAAAGAATTTCCAAAATCTGTCCAGTAGTTTTTGAAAAAAATATAAATCTTTTCCTTACTCACACGTTCCAAAACATCAATTGGTTCAAGAAAACAGACTTGAAATCCGAACTTGTGTAATTGTCATAATATGACCGTTATCGAATAAGGGCTTGCATGTTGATGTCATATTATGACAGCTATCGAATGAGGGGTTAAATGAAATGAAATGAAATTATTTATTTGCAGAGAACATAGTTAATATGATAAGATGATATACAATTTGTAAAAGTACAATATGTCCCACTCGCTGAAGAGTATGCAAATTAAGTTAGAAGTAAAATTTAAAATTATTACATTTTCTTCTTCATATGTCAGTGGTAGTATACTTAACACACTAATTAAAGATAAATCATACATTATTAGATTAAATTAGAAAATGTCAAAGTAGAATATTATTTATAAAATGTCACTAAGAGTAATAAAATCCAATAATACATAATATATAATTTAAAATATAAATATGGACTAGCTGCTCACCGTGGTACCCGTTAAAGTAGAATATAGCCAATCTACCAGTTTCAGAGCCCCAAACATCCTAACAAACATTACCTCTTAATTATGTATGGGGTCGTATGAGGCGGGTCGTTACGTTCCCTAACATATGGTTGAGCGAAGCGATGACTGGTTCATGCGTCATGCTCGAGAACGGGTGCCACCAGTGGGAAAGGGTCTACTCATGACTGCTTGTTTTAACGTGTAGTTAAATATTATACTTTATTTATTGCTATTCGAATGTATGGCACAACTTGAAATTTTCTTATTAGTAATGTTAATATGAATGAGATGTATGCCCATTAAACTATTCGATTGAAACCTCTTTTATTATATTATAATATGTAACGAATTAAATTAAGTATTTTCTATGGTGATGGAAAGTGACCTTACTAATGTGTGAAGGTCATTTTTCAATTTGACGACTCTGTATGAAATATAACATGGAGAAAAAGATTGCCCTTGACGATTTTCTTGCCGGTTCTTCTCGCAAGGTCTCCCGCCGTAGGATTTGCGAACCGATGGCGTAGCTTCTTTGACGTTCATAAGTGTTGTTACCTCAACCTAAATTGAATAAAAAAAATTGATTCTTTGATTCTTGATTCTTGAGTATAATATAAGTATATTTAGATTTTTTATCATTATGCTTTTATGTGGACCTAAGGTGTTATTGTTGATCGAAGGGGTAAATTCAACGATTAGTATGACCGGTTTAGATCAAAACTCTTCGCCGACAATACTTGGTGTACAAAACATTGACGTATTTCATTGATCCGTCGTCATTTGGCGTCGACGCCGACGCCTCAATAACACGTCGAGTGCCGCCGATAGCACTTCTAATCTTGTCATTATTTCCTGGAAAAACACCTCGACAGCCCTAAGCCTTACTGACATTATCTACTAGTGGAAATATTTGAGAATATTAAGACACCGACCGACATGTGTATAATTTCAATACAAGAAGTAAGAATATTAGAAAAAATCGGAGCTAGTTGTGTTGTGATTGTAAGACGGGTCGATTTTTTTTAATACTTCGTTTTGTTTATTTTCAATAACAAAAATTGCATTGTGAATGCAAAAAAAAAGTAAAAATAATTTACTATTAAATGGCTTATTCATTCATACCAATGCCTCAGCAAGCATACATTTACAACAGATCTATGAAATCTTGTAACAGTGCATTACTTTGTCTTGAGTGAACTATCAGGAACTATTGTCGTTAATGTTCCCTGGGTGCCTACCATCAACTTTATGACAGCGATTCAAAAATAGCGCGATTCAGAATAGGTTCCTAAAATGAATCGCTTTCTTTCGTACTCTGACCTTCTAAAAACTGGATCGCAAATGAATTGCTAAATGTTAATGACCGAACGATTTGTGTCCTTTTTCTTCTACCCGTCTCTTTCACTCGATTCTGTCATGCCCGGAGAGTGAGAGGGACGGGTATAACCTGCAGGTGACATGTTAAATCGACCGGGTTATAAGTCAAATAAGAGTTTCTGACAGCTTAGCGGCTGTGAAATGTCATTGATCGATCACTGAATCGCTGTCATTGATATTAAGCTGTCGTGGTACGAATAAGCGAAGCAGATCAGTTTAGGTTCCTAAACAAAACCGTAATAAGAGTTGATGGTAAGCACCCTGCTACGCCGTAGCACCACCGCTCGTAGCTCGTAGCTATAAAAATGTATGTCGCAGCGTGCGTAATGCTAAATATTACACGGTTCAACCAAATTCAATACAGGCGCACATTGATATTGAATGATTCACTTTTACGTTTACATTGTCCAATTTGGTTGCTTCATCCAAATTAAAAGGCAAAACTTACCCGTGTATTTCCGGTATAACTTTGTCGAGGTCCGTGAGGTTAGTCGCTGTAGCCACAAAATATAGGGCAGGCGAACCGGTTTTGGCCACTGTACCGGTTTTGGCCACTTTTTGCTCTAAAAGTTTTCTTAACAACTTTTAGCCATTTTTGATAAAGGCAATTAAAATAAGGTATTTAAAGGTAATAATAACAACCGTTAGAATTCCTTATGTCATAAGATTTTTTTTCAATAAATTCCATTTTCTGTTTGAAAAAATGTTTTGTATGAAAATTTTAGGAAATTTGTTTTGGATGAAATACTTTATAAACCTTTGTTTTCTACAATTAAATTGTTGTTTTGCAATTGACTGGTTTCTAGCGCATTAGAATATATTGATTTTACAGGTAAACCCAGGGGTTTGGTTTTGATTTTTCGCAATACTTACAAAAGTTTAACTATCAGTAAGTGGCCAAAACCGGTACATTTGGCACCTCTCACACATTGTGTGAATTGAAAAAAACTATTTTACTTTTATAAATTTGAAAAATGTACCTTTAAAGGTAGATCAATTATCTATAATTTAAGATATAATTTGTGTCTTAAGTACCTAAGACCATTTAGTACTTAGTGCTTAAAAGTCAAAAAATCTTTAAAGTGGCCACAAAGGGTACCTCTGCCCTACATGTTTATGTTTTGCTGTAGCATTACGGTGTCAAGCGGCGTTACGTCTCTACGTTTAAGGGCTCTATTCCATTCGGGCGCCGCGCCGCCCGCTAAACAATTTTCGTTGGCAATCGCCAAGCCGCCAATTATGATCAAATATTTTTAACAGCTGGACTCGCCGCTGGCGAACCAATAAATAGTGCATTAGTGTCAAAAGTGACACTTTGGTGAAAAACTTCTTACGTACCTAACTGAGGAGATTAACAATTTGATTTAGACTATAAGTATTTTTCTTTCTTTTCGCATGCTGCAGGAAAGCTTTTTATTTGCCGTTCATTTTCATTTGCGATAACGTATCGAAATTTACTAACATGTTTTCATCGTAGGTATATCGCACGGCAGTTCGCAGGTGTAATTGCTGGTGGCTTCAATTATAAGCGGTCATCATTAGGGCGGCTGTGTTGCGCAGCGCCTGATTACATTAATAGACTCTCATACTAATTTGCACTAATGAATAGCTCGGGAAAAAACGAGGAAAATACGGTAACTGTTGTTTCTTTGAAACAGTTTACGACTAATTGTAACGACGCTTCCCACTTAAACTTTCCCGTATTGTGTTAATTTCAATGAAAACTAAAAAAAATTATTAAGTTTTTTCGAAACAGTAAAATTTTATCTAAGTATCCCTTTAAATTAAAATAATGGTCTCTCTTTTGATTGTGTTATCCGTTGAAATTAATTAAGTACAAAGGCGGAAGCAGCCCCGCTTCTCTGTCTAAAATGTTTTGTGCGGGTATAACAAAAGCGTTTTAGGGAAATTAAAGTTTTATAACGAAGTGAAATGTGGGGTAAGAACCGTAATGAAATCCACGCGTAAGAAAGAATAATTTTCAAATTAAATATAAAATAATAAACAGAAGAGTAGTGATTTCTTTATCGATATTTAACAAGTATCAATACCGGTCCTCAGGATGAATGGGAGCCAGATCTGCTGTCAGATAAATACTGATCGCTGACAGTGACAGCGGCCCCGATTAGATACTATATGCCCGACGACGCGCGACGCGTAGTGCGCGCCACTTCAGGAGTAAACAATAAGCCCGTAACTATGTTTACAGCTGTACTTCCGCGTGAAGTATTTTTCTTTGTTATTTATCAAATGATCTTATGTCTAAGGAAAAAATATTCCATCGATGTTTATAATAAACAATAACGCAACTAATAAAACTTATTAGGATCTACCAGAAGATTACTTGTTGTGATCAAAATTGAATCATATTGTTTTGATTGCAAAAACTGGTTTCGGTTTTATTTTACTCTTTGTTTCGGTTAGAATACACTTTGCTGTAAAGCAAAGGTCGTTTATACCTACAATGTAAATAAAATACATAATACGTCACGTAGGTAAACATCAGCAGGTTCTTTGCGCAGTGTGCCTTAAATGTGAAAGCGCCGCACGCAATGAAGGCAGCACCAGGTGACCACGTGGCGGAGCACGCCGCGCCGTATCTCGCCGTGTTTACGCAGTTAGTCACGCCACGCAACAAAAAACAATATATAATATTTACATCGCATAAATCCAAGTTGATGTTTATTAAACTATAAATGGTGTGATAAAATTTCGCCGACAGTGGTTTTCATATATTCACTTAACAACATTATCATTGACAGGAATATGAATTTATCATTTCGATGTAAAAATACTTACACAATTATTTTGAAACATTGCAAAGAGAAGTGTAGGGGAGAGGGGGGCAGCTTTGTACAGGGGCAGCTTTGAAAAAGTGTGCTAGTAAAGTAAATTTGAACGCAAATCTATTAGACTATTATTTTTTCTTTCCTTTATACAAGGAGTTTATAAGTACTACGTACCTTTATACTAATCCCGACAGCTGTCAGTTGTCATTTCTAGTCTGTCATTCAAGGTCAAACAAAGGATAAGAGATCATGTTATTTAAGGCAATGCGAACTAAAATTTAGTTTAATTCGTTGTAAGGTTTTTACGACTACGTTTATGATGAGAGATAAGTTAATTTTGATTAATATTAGGGTATTATCAATTACGTGTACGCTTATGTAAGAATAATAACAATTTTTCATTATTTTATAGGAAATCAATTTTTTTTCAAGTGTTGTTGGGGCAGCTTTCAACAAAATCAGTGGGGCAGCTTTGAATTCGAGATGTCTCAAGTAATCAGCAGACAACTTTAAGCCACTTTTAAAGAAATGACTGTTATTATTGAAATACCACTAAGTATTATTCAAAATTCAAAATCATTTATTCATTTTAGGCTGATACAGCACTTGTGAACGTCAATGAAGCTACGCTATCGGTTCGCAAATCCTACGGCGGGAGGCCTTGTAACGAGAAGAACAAGAAACTCGCCAAGGGCTATTTTTTTCTCCCTGTCATATTTCATACAGAGTCGTCAAATTGAAAAGTGACTTTAACATAACATAATATGTAAAGTCACTTTCCATCACAAATTAATCTTAAGTTTAAAAACAAAATAAAAAACCCGGTAATCATAGCTGTAAATAATTTTCAATAACTAAGAAATAGACATCCAAAAGGTAGTTTCTTTAAAATACACACCAACCAAAAACGTAGCAAATAAAATAATAAATATAAATGCCAAACAAGGGTAATAAAACTTTGAATAGTTTAAGAACATAAGAGTCAATAATAAACAGTGCCATACAAGCCACGATAAAATAAAACTAATAACAATAAAACATTAAAAATCTGCATATTTTGAGACAAGAAGCCAGGAGCAGACCCATCCCACTGGTGGCACCCGTTCACGAGCATGACGCATTAACCAGCCATCGCTTCGCTCAACCATATTTTAGGGAACGTAACGACCCGCCTCACACGACACCACCGCAGAAATGTTTACAGATAGCATGAATTATTAGATTTAGTTTTTAATATATGTATATTTCATTGATAAAAAGTTAAATTTATAGACATTTAAACATGTAATTAATTTTTTTTAATAATTCTGAGGACAGTTTTGACGTGTTCAATACTGCCCCAGGAGGTAGTCTACCTGATTTGTATTTTGTCAAAAAAAAATTGTCATTACATTAGAAGGTGAAAGTAAAACATTTACTTTAGCCTTTATGGTGTATTTGGCCAGTCAATAAACCAAATAAATTTCGTTTATGATGTTTTTTCACTTCGTAAAACTAATAATTCAAAGCTGCCCCAGGCCTGTTCAAAACTACCCCATGGATGGGGCAGCTTTAAACATTTTCATACCTTTACAAAAGTCATTTTATCTACTTATTATCTAGTGTAATGCTAAAAAAAACATGGCTATTTTACTGCTTGATAACAAAGGTCATTATTAAAAAAGGAAAATCTTGAAAAATTTAATAAATTTGGAAGTTATTGGATAAAGTTTGAAAAACGTCCAAAGCTGCCCTCTCCCCTACCATGTAACATACTTATTTTATAATTTCTGACAATACGTAGAATATCATGTCGATTTATAAGTGCTTAACTAGTTTAACTTAAATGAATAAAGATAATGTAGGTATATTGCTTGATCTTGAAAATTAGTTTACAAAAGAAACAGTTAAATAATACTTATGAATATCTAGTTTAACTAGTTGGCTTATGTTATGACGATAATAACAGCCTAACAACCTTTCATTTACAACGTAGTTTTTACTACAATTTCTTAAACATGAACTAATTAAATCGCACAATTGACATGCCCGACAAAAACTTTTAACAAAATATAGGTTTCACGAGACTGGCTGGACATGTTTTGATAAGTTGATTCTCAAAAAAATATAATTATGTTATGTGAGGACAGCGGACAACAACTAACAGAGCAAGTAAAAAATCTGTAGTAGGTACCTGTAGTACAATCAGGGACAAATTTGGTGAACCACTTCTTACTTCTTTTCGTGTGGCTGGCATCTCACCGTTTTACTTGCAGTCCTACTACCCTAATCGCTTATGCACTACCCTAGTTTAATACATAAACAAGTTGTAAAAACTTGGTTCACCGAAATTGTCCCTGACTCTGCCAACACGGCTGTAAACTGCAACTTTATTGCAACAACAGTACTTAAGTAATTGTTATCTGCAGAAAAAGTTTCAGTGTTCATTACAATCATATCCATAACAAATGTTAGTGCAAAAAAATAGGTGAATATTTATAAACATGTTAGTTCAATGAATTAAGTACTTATGTGAAATCTACGTTCGTTATCGCGCCGCCCGCGCCCCGCCCCGCGCGGTGCGACAGGCTAACAAAATTTATTATAAACTTGCTTTCCGCCCGCGGCTTCGCCCGCGTGTACTACACGACGTTAGCCCACGGGAAAGGTGATATTTTTCAGGAATAAAAAGTAGCCTATGTCCTTTCTCAGGCTCTAGACTATCTCTGTACCAAAATTCATTCAAATCGGTTCAGTAGTTTAGGTGTGATTGTGTAACACACAGACAGACAGAGACGCATTTATAATATAATAAGTAAGGATGACATTTAATAAAAACGCGATTTTGCCAAAAGTATAACAATATTAAAAATTACTTGCATAAATTTATTAAATATTATGCGAAACATTATTATGCTAAATATGTTTTAGAAGAGTGATCTATACCTACTATCTAAGATACTAATATTATAAAGAGGAAAGATTTGTATTTTTGTATGTAACGAATAAACTCAAAAAGTATTGGACCGATTTCGAAAATTCTTTCACCGTTAGAAAGCTACAGTCTTCCCGAGTGATATAGGCTATATTTTATCCCGATATTCCCACGGGAACGGGTACCACGCGGGTAAAACCGCGAGGATCCGCTAGTTTATTATAAAACAGCATTTGGATAACATGTTTTGACGAAATAAACAAGGAAAAGTATAGTAGTACAGTTACGTGCTTTTATAGAATGTAGGCCTTAAAGTTTCGTGAAGTGTTTTATGTTTATTAAAACACATACTTACATGACATATTTATTTTCAAAAAGCAATATGTTTTATAGGTAGGGCCCTAGTGCGCTTATGCACAACATGCATTTAGATTGTTTGTGATTTTTGGAGGAACATTGATGAACAACATTGCATCGATGTTGTTGTTTATTGCACTTCAGCCAAGCCCGAATCGGAACCATGTGTGGCCCGACCTCAAGTAACTTTCATGTGAGCGAGTGGCAGCGGCAGCGGGCACCCGGTCATAATTATTCTGTGATCCGGTGTCCGACCTTCGCGCCAAACCCACACCTACAGGAAAATATGGCGTTTACCTTAACCACATATTATTAGATTGGGCCACATCGATTACCATTTCAGTAAACACTTACAACACGTTTTTGATTGCTTCTTCTCTCGGGTCGAATCCAACTTATGGGTAGACGACCGACTTTGTTTTGGTCTCTGAACAGGTTTATATTTTTGGATTTGACAGTTACGTAAATGACGTAGGTACCTAATTTGTAAAAACGTAGTAAAAGCTGTATTAGGTTAGACATAATAATAGGTCTTTACATATGAAATTGCCGTTTTTTTCTTTTGTACATATAACTTAACAACTTTTATAATATTAGAAATATATAATTTCTTTAATATTGCGTTACATTAAGACCGTATCGAGCAACTTTTGATAAATTAATAACCACGATATTTGATTATTTACATAGAAAAAACTTATTCCGAAAGTTACGACTTTTTTTATTTCCAGAATTTCGTACTTTATTAGTTGTAACTTAGTGAAAAAAAAATTTTTTTCACTTAACGAATGTGTCATTTAGTAGTTAAAATGTCCATAAATACGTGTGTAAAATTTTGTAAATTTACATAATATTAGTCGTTAAATAATAACAAAAACGTTAGTATGGAAAAAAAATAATTACAGAAATCTCCATACAAAACGGCAATTTCATAGGTAAAGACCTATTAATACAGTAATAACAAAAAAATATGCGAACATCCTTTATAATAAATCTTACCAAGTGTAGGTACACATTTCTTATCACACTTATTGGATAACTTCATATAAGTACGTACTGTTTGTAGGTAAGTAGGTAGGTACTTCTCTAAATATTTTAATGTAATATTACTATATATAAATAATCAAATAACTCTACTCGTAATGACTCGTATTCGTATATCCACCGTATTTAGGTATGTAGTGAAGTATAACGAGTTTCCGCATTCGCGTCCGCGAATATTTTCTTTATGTTCGCATTCGCAATTGTATTCGCAAATTTTATGCGAATATTTTGCGAATATAAACGTAAGAAGTCAGTTGGGGAATTGTATAATTTGTTGTGTATGCTGTTATAGGCTACATCAAACGTTTTTTTTACGCATACGTTTTTGTTACGCTATATCAAAGTTGCTGTTTCATCTAGTAACACACTCTTGTATAATCTTTAGAGGTGCCTTTTCTTTATTGCTCTTAGCTGGTATCGGGTAAAATTCGAATGATGAAAATGTGTTGCAGACTTTTTGCATTTTGGTGGTGGTTGGTGGCAACCGTTTCTTGAGCTTTTAGCACTTCTTTCAACACGTTTTGAAACTTTTTGAAGCATTCGCATTCGTGAATAACATAACAGCAGCACATATTCGCATCCGAATTCGTTACATCACTAATGTACAGTCGCCAGCACGTCAGGTTACTACAAACTGTCAAATTTCTTTAAATAAAATTCAACCTTATTTCCAACAGATAGAGTTCAGTTTCAATTAATAAATCTTGACATTTTGTAGTAACCCGACGACGTGCTGGCGACCGTACAACCAGGGACAAATTCGGTGAACCACCTCTTACTTCTTTTCATGAGGTTGCAGTTGCAGCTTTTCATGTGGTTTTAACCGCCTCTGTGGTCTAGTGGTTCATACCACCGATTTTAGACCCAGAGGTCCCGGGTTCGATACCCAGTGGGGGTACATATTGTATCCGGTTTGGTTGGTGGTAGGGACTTATTCTTAGTCCGCCTGGCTAGCTACCACCATCTTATCTAAGTCTGACGCCATAACAATGATGTTTTCAGCATTATTGTGTTCCGGCAGTTAGAGATAAGATAGCCAGTTCCGCAGTTATTGAGGATTCCGGGAGTGGTGCGCTTCCACCTTCAGCCTTATCACCACTTATCATCAGGTGTGATGAAGGCTAAGTGCTACCCCCTTGTGAATAAATAAATAGTCCCTATACGTAATAGGGTATTTTACTGTTGTTGAAATGTAGATATTTAATGATGACGTTAAAAAATATTGCAATTAAGAATACCAAATGTGAAAAAATAATTTGAATCTGTTTTATAATAAAAGAATTATAGTCTGTTTGATTTTGACTATAGCTGTCTCTTTCTAAAACGAAATCTTCTATGGCGTGACTATGACGCTACTAACCCACTGACGTCACTAAGATAGCGTCCTGTCCTTGTCTAATTATAAAGTTTGAAGTCCTATATCTTTGAAAATATTCAAGATAATTCAAAATGAAAACTTGTTTTGTGCAGCTAATATTTCGAAAAACATTTTAAAGAAATAAAAAAAAATCAGTAAAATACCGTATTGCGTATGCATCGTAACTACTACCCTAGTTTAATAGGTAAGTACATAACTGAATAGTAAAAGGGTCTGCGCGTGAATGGCGAGCACCAGTCACACGAAAAGAAGTAAGATGTGGTTTACCGAATTTGTCCCTGAGTGTACGTATAATTAGGCACCACACTCTCAAAGAACAAAACAATAGCGCGCGTTTCAATGCAGTTTCAATTAAAAAGTTATAATGCAGTTTTACGCAATAGGAAGTGCAACCATGGAATAAGTATCGACCCTTGGTCCGTAGCAAGGCTTAGATTTAGGCTGATACCTAGGAGTATCAGGCAATCAAGGAAAATGGAATGGACTTAAACAATACCGCGAACATAGATGCTCGAACGAGATAAAATTAATAGAACTTTTATTGAACTGCGACCACAGTCAAGGTAACTTATAAGTAGTTATATTAAAAGTGTTGTGATTTATTTCTTATGATCGTATACCTAACTAAAATGTAAAAAGTTTGACAAAATTAAATAGGGTGACGACCGATTTGGCGCAGGGCGGGGTAGGATATATAAATAAATAAATAAATAAATATAAATATGCCTGCCTTCTGCGCTAGAGGTCTCGGGTTCGATCCCGAACAAGACAAAATATTTGTTGTGTGCATGAACATGTCTATTTGTGATTTTATATTATTTTTATGCATTCACAATGCAATTTTGTAAGTAAAGGAAAAATGTGATAGTAAAAAACCACGAGCCCTATAAGTAGCTTTCAGATTTACTATCACATTTTTCCTTTACTTTATGTCTATTTGTCTTAGTCTGGGTGTTATGTATATATATGTATATAAAGAATGTGTTTACAAAAAAAAAACCCTTTATCTAATTTCCGTAACAGAGTTTCTTAATGAAAGCTACTTATGAGCTAGATAATTGGTGTGATTGTAAGAAATTTATTATTATTATGAAAAGATTAGATTATTATGAAGTGTATCAGTCGGGAAGAAGGCCTGAAGTCAGAGGATAGATAATATAAATATTTAAGTGTATAAATTTATTTTTGAACCAGTACATTATCTATAGAATTTGTGGTAAGTATTACTCTTATTGAAAAGGCTGCCATCTAAAAATTTACTTCAAAGTCGAAACAGCACACTGCAGTACCTATAGGTAAGTACTTTAGGTACCTACCTGAGAGGAGGAAATGTTTAAGGAAACTTCTGAATACGCTAGGTGCAGCCCAAAGTGGTAGGCCAGTGCTGAGGCGTCACGCGTAAGTATCGCACAAATCCAACGGTGGAAAATATTGTGGTTTTAAAAGTTGTTGGGTAAATCAACGACGCAGATCTGCGTACGTCATCAATTAGCATATTAAAAACGGATATTTATCCTTAAAACTGTCTAAACGGAGTTTTTTAAAGATACTTCAAATGGTGTTACTACAAAACGTTGAGTTGTCGACTTGGTATAAAACTGATGCTGTCTCTTTTCTGATTAGCGAAAAAGTTTAGTACCTACCTAAGTAGGAAAACAGGAAGTGACATAGGTATTCAGCGCCACTTTTTGATTATTTCATGATAGTTTTATTTAAGTACCTACCTATCGGTTTTTCTCCTTCATCGGCATCGTATATGTATAAGTAATGTTTTTCCGTGGGCGGGCGGGTTGCATCCCGCCACTCAACCCCCAATATGCACCACACACACCGTGTCGGTCAGCGGGCCCATCGGGCCTAGCCGGTAGCCTTAGGTGTACTATACCGACCGTTCCCCATCAGCCAAGAGGGGACGCTCCCCTACTACGCCACGAGGGCGGATGCCTCGGATGACCATCAGGAAGACGACACGTCTGATGACTTGATTATGTTGCGAAAGATCTTAAAGAACTTAAGGTGACCGAATGGTCGGTACTTACATAAGATCGAAACAAGTCGCGAGTTCTAGCATCAGAGACAAGACTCATTTTGGGTCGCTGAGCCAGCGATGCAAAAAATAATAATTTAAAAAATCTCTCAATCATAAATAAGATAAGATAAGATAAGATAAGATAAGATAAGATAAGATAAGATAAGATAAGATAAAATAAAATATATATTATTAAATAAATAATAAATTATATAAAATAAATAAAATAGAAATAAAAAATATAAATAAAATAACAAATGAAATAGGCAGCTGAAAAAGTTCTTTCTATGAAAATAATATATAGGTACCTACACTGCCTAAAAGAAGTATATTGCGTGTATGGTTGTATTTTTTTTTCAGATGAACCTCAAATTATTTTTTTCTTAAAGTACTTACATGTATTTTACATGAAAGATTCAAAGGTTTGTTAGAAACAAAATGTATCTTTCGCAATTTACAACGCTAGCCCTAATGTCCCGTTCGTGACGGGACCGTTTTCCTCGTTGCACAATGCACAACCAGAGGAAAATGCACGTTTTCTTTAAGCGAGTAAATAGTTCAAACGATGGTGACGTGATGTCATCTTGGAAAATGCGGTTGTTAAAAATGGAATTGTTATATGTAGCGAATCTGAATCATTGGAATGATTTCCATTACCTGAGTACATAGGTACCTACATACCCAAATGATCGCTTTGCCTTGACAATGGAATTGTTACCTATAGTGTAATAATAACTACATTATTTAAACGGCATATTGTGTATACCGTCATCGTCAAGAAATACAGAAACTTTGTTTACGTAAGTTATTTAAATTTTTACTTTTTTGCATTCACAATGCAATTTTTATGTTTGAAAAATGGAAAATGAAGTATTTAGAAAAAAATCGACCCGTCTCACAACCAGCTTTCTTTCGCGTGTGGGGGTAGTAATATCTTCACATTGATGAAATTAACGCTGGCTATACAGCGTGTAAGAAGTATTTGATAAATTCGACGCTTCTCGTAACGACTCCGTAGCTCAGTGGTTAGAGCAGTCGCCCGGATAGCGAAAGGTCGTGGGTTCGAGTCCCATCGGAGCTGGTGTTGTCAGACGGGTCGATTTTTTCTAAATACTTCATTTTCCATTTTGTTTACGAAATTAACTCTTTTGTAGACCCGTTTGTAATAAGTACCTTATTAATATTATACTGAACCCTTTTTGCATAGGTACCTACCTACTTTATCTTAAATTCACATAGTCCGTATTTGATTGAATCAGGCGTTACCTGGCGGAAGTCCCTAACCATTGTGAAAAAAGAAATATAATGTAGCTTACTTCCGCAGAAAAGCGGAAGTACCTAAGCTACATCAATATTTCTTTTTTCACAATTCACATAGTCCATCCTTAGAACATAAATGTAGCCATTATGATTAGCATTATGAACATAATAGTCCTTGAAAAGTACTTACTTACCTACCTACATGTAGGTATCATAACATGATTATGTAGAATTTGTAGTTATACTTATATGTAAGTGAACTTATATGTAATTCCGTGTAACAATAGTTTTCAGGGAATCTTGAAAATACTGTCGTTTTCGTTACCACTTTATGTGAATTCATAACGTATCTTTAGGCATAACTCCTTTGTTTATAAACCGATTTAGATGATTCTTGTTTTGTTGAAAAGGGGATACCTTAAAAAGGGTGAAATAAAAATTATTTTTATAAAAAAATAAAACCGCCTTCAAAAAATGACATCAAAAAGTAAGAAATAATCCCTCACCAAATAACGTAAGTAAGTACCTACTTTGAAGTCGGGCGGGTTTTAACAAAAACAACAAAAAATTGTAGGTACATGTTTCACGCCCGACTTCAAAGTACCTACTTACGTTATTTGGTGAGGGATTATTTCTTACTTTTTGATGGCATTTTTTTGAAGGCGGTTTTATTTTTTTATAAAAATAATTAAGACCTAATAACCATTGTGGAATAGCAATAAAGAATTGAGAATTGAATCTGATTCTGACTTTGATGTAATTATTTAAGTACTGTTCATTTAAAAGTCATGTGCCCCTACTACTTATATCATAATATCACAGAGTCTGATCTTACACTATTTGCTTGACGCCTATGTTATTTACACCATCATCAATCTACAGCTACTTAATGCTAAATGAAACGTCAACAGACGACCATTTCCGTGGCGAGAACAGAGGTGATGAATAAATATTAAATGATCTGTCAATTTCCATACGAGGCTTCGGAAGCGCGACGCAGGCGCAGACGGAAGCGGCTCCAGGCTGGACTCCGGAAGCAGTTATTAATCTGGGATTGCGATGATCGCGTTGCAGTCGGCAGTCGTTGATTGACAATTTGCAACAGCCGTGTCACGGTCAAAGGGGATAATCGATAATGGCTCATTCACTATTGTCCGCGTCGCGACGGAAGGAAAGTGTACCAGAGCAGTCTGCGCCATTTTTTTTTTTATCCATAACGGGTTAGCACTTAGCCTTCATCACACCTGATGATAAGTGGTGATAAGCTAAAGTTGGAAGCGCACTACTCCCGGAATCCTCAATCACTGAGGCACTGGCTATCTTATCTCTAACTGCCGGAACACAATAATGCTGAAAACATCATTGTTATGGCGTCAGACTTAGATAAGATGGTGGGAGCTAGCCTGGCGGACTAAGAACAAGTCCTACCGCCAACCAAACCGAATACAATATGTACCCCCACTGGGAGTCGAACCCGGGATCTCTGGGTCTGAAATCGGTGGTATGAACCACTAGACCACAGAGGCGGTAGAAGCGCCCCGCCCCCCGCCGCGCGTCGCTTCGCACTGGCGTACTTAATTGAATCATCATAATCACGCCTTATTAACGAATAGGTAATTAAACAGTCATAAAAAGCCCCGATAATGACTGTTAATTACAAAATAAGTACCTTATTGGGCGTTACCTAGAGTTTGTATTAACTTGCACTCGTGGGGTTTATTTGTTAGGAGTTTAGGACACGAGTTTGACCACGAAGAATGTCAATTAAAATTCCTCTTGGTCAAATCAGTTTGACTACAAAGTTTGACCACGAGGAAATAAGGGGAATGCTAAACAAATGCCTATGCGATCTAAAGCTAGGTACCGTAGCAGCTCTAAGCTACTATCAAGCTACTATTACCTAGTACTTAGCTTAGAGCTGCTACAGTACATTTTTATTGCGCAAGTTTCTCCACCAAAATAATATTCATTAATAGGTAATACACTTTCCTCATACTCATACCTACCATTTACAAACTGTAAAGATCTCATTTAACATTTATTTACTACTTATATAAGGCAGGGACTTAAAATCGCAATGATCTCGACTCTGAATATGTGTAAGGCGGGTGTAAGGACATCACCTTGATCACCTAATCGATTATAATAAAATTATAATAGTTGGACATCTAAGACTCTAGTGACAAATGACCAGTGTCGCGCCTTCCGCTAGAGATATTCCTGATATTCTAAAAATTACCTTCATGATCGTCCCACACGAAATTTAGTAAATTACTTATTAGTCTGTGATCAATTACCTACACTAAAGGCTAAGCAAAAACAAGCAGCGACTATAGATGTCGCGATTGCCGCGGATGTTTTTATTGATGTTATCGGATTTGGTCCAACATTAGCCCAGAAACATCAAGGTATCCCGGCATACAGACTGACTGGTGTTCTGGCTACCACGGGACGATAAGACGAAATCGTGAGCTTTTTACGAGAGCGCGTGCCATATACAGGATGCTGCGCGACCGGTTGGCCTCTGCACTTTATATTAATCACCCCTGTCATGTTATTTTGAATAATCTGAGGTCAGCTCCATACAGGACACCTAATGACAAATGATCGTCCTCGGCGGTCGATGATTGTAGGCGCGGACGCTGCCGCCGCTAACAAAATGTACCTACAACATTAGACATCCGGGTCATTTGATAATAATTACCCCCACTGTAAGGACAAATACCGAAATCAATGGGGTAGATGAGCTTAAAGGCCGTCAAAGTTTGTATGAAAAATTCTTGACCGAAAGAAACTTTCTTCTCCTGTCCGAAATAGTAGGTAGTTTATGTGACTGTCACATAATGAGGGGTATTAAAACAGGAGTGGGAGTTTAAAAAAGAGCATGTTTTTTAATAACATCCCATGAGTATTTTAATACCGAGTTATGTCTCCACATATATGACACTATACATGACACTCCGTCATACACTTCCTTATTTACACTTATATACAGAAGTCTGTAGGTACAGAGAATAACGATCCTAAAGATTATCGAACTCCGTTGTTAAGTCAGTCAGTGTCGCCAGGTTGTGGTAATTCCTAACAAATTAGGAGTGTTTTTATCCTCTCTTGTGGGATCCTATTAAAATCTCGCCTGTTTTATTACCCTTCATTATGTGACAGTCGCATATTGTATTAGTACCTACGTTACATACAGGTTGTTTTTTTTTTAAGGTAAAGTGTGTCAAAATATTATGTTCAGTTCATACTTAATTCGAATATTATAAAATGAGTGTATCTACTCTACTACAATACCTATCTAAGTACCTATAGGAAAAATGTGATAGTAAAAAACCACGAGCCTTATTTATAGCTAAGTAGCTTTCAGGCGGGATACTTATAGGGCTCCTGGTTTTTTACTACCTATCACATTTTTCCTATACCTACTTACTTACTTACAAAATTGCATTGTGAATGCATAAAAATAATTTAAAATCTCAACCTATCTACCTACTTGTTGTTTTTTTTTTCTATACTTACCATTTCAACTGGCTCCTTCGTGGCTCTTCCAAAACATTAAACATTTGAAATGTTTAAGTTCCGTTGGTTCAGTAGCTGAGATAAGTACACTCGAGGACAAATTCGGTGAACCGCCTCTTACTCCTTTTCACGTGGCTGGTGCCACGCCATTCAGCGCAGACCCTTTTACTATTTTTTTATGTAAGTATTAAATTAGGGTAGTACAATGCATTAGCAATTACGGATAGGGACTGCAACTGAACGGTGAGACGCCAGCCACACGAAAAGAATTATGATGTGGTTCACCGAATTTGTCCCCGACTGTACCTACCTAAATAACGGAATCGTCATCATTCTCTTATTCACACAATTACATTTGAAAGTTAATTTGCTATTTCAAACCTTTAGGGGAATACCTAACTTATTTATTTGTGTTCTAATTTTTCCGTTTCGTTGCCGTATAATGAGATGAGTGCTTATGGTAATGTTTTTTGGGTTGAGTGATATTTTTATTTAAAAACCTGAAACACTTATTTTTTATTTTTTGCATTCACAATGCAATTTTTATGATTGAAAAACGACTCCGTAGCTCAGTGGTTAGAGCAGTCGCCCGGATAACGAAAGGTCGTGGGTTCGAGTCTCATCTCTCTCTCTAATGAAAAAAAAAATTCGACTCTTCATACAAATTTAGCAACTAATCGGGGCATTTTGTATGGATAGTCGAAATATTTTTTTCATTTCCGACAAAAACTCTTGCTGTAGGTTGTTCAGCATGATGGTCTGAAGCCATTTTGCAAAGGTGCCCCTAACACCCTGTATATGAATGTTCAGACCTCTAGCATCAAAATTCGCTAAGTCTCATACAAAATTCCATCCCTAAGTTTAAAGGAAGGGTTGGGGGGCAAAAGTTCCAAGTTTTAGATTTTTTTTTGTAGTTTGTGATATGTACTTACTTACTAATATTAGCTTACATACCTACCAAATTGCAACTGTCTAGGACTAAACTCTTCTAGGACCAAATAATTTTGATGATCATCAGTGAATGACGAAATGCTATCCTTGGCTCGTCTTGGCGGGGCACTGCAGTGCCAGATTTATTCATTTAACTAGCTTTCCGCCCGCGGCTTCGCCCGCGTGGACTTCACGACGTTATCCCGCGGGAATTTGATATTTTTCCGGGATAAAAAGTATCCTATGTTCCTCTCCAGGCTACAAAGTATCTGTGTCCCAAATTGCAGTCAAATCCGTTCAGCCGTTTTGGCGTGATTGAGTAACAAACATCTAAACATCCAAACATCTAAACTTTCACATTTATAATATTAGTAGGATACAGGCAGGCAACTACCTATACAATATTTTTACTCATTAAAGGACGGTCTGTGCCAGATACCTACCCCACGATTCACGAACCATCGGAAACGCTCGCTCCCGACAGCGGAATGTATGCCCCGTCTCTGTCACTCACTATAGAATAGACAAAGACAAAGCACAGAATTCGAATCCGATTCCGATTCCGACGGTTCGTGAGTCAGGGGGCTAAAATACCAAAAAGGGATCGTCCATTAATTACGTGAGGTGAATTTAGCGATTTTTCGACACGACAAAAATTACGTGATATTAGATGAGATTAAATTTTTTATAGATGAGATTAGATGAGATTCGGCTCGACCCCCTCCCCCCTAAATGGCTCACGTAATTAATGGACGACCTAAACTATTTCCTTGCGTAGTGCGTGAATGAAAACTTCAACATTAACGTAACGGGTATTTATTTACAAAACATTTCACAACACTAGTGTCAATCATAATCTTAATCATATTTTGGCGGTCGGCGGCGGCTGCTTGCGGCGCTTGAGCGCGCGGTAGGCGTCGACGGCGTCCTGGCGCGCGCGCTCGCGCCGCAACTGCTCGGCCACCGGGACCGGTGCAGCCGCCGCCTTAGCCGGCGCCAGCATGCGGGTCAGCAGCAGCTCCCGCCGGCCCGGCTGACGGAACAAACAAACCATTACTCCATTTATAGGAAAAATGTGATAGTAAAATACCACGAGCCCTACAAGTAGTTTTCAGGCGAGATTCAAACCCGCGCCTCCGGGGATTCGGCCAAACGCGGATCCAGGATTTGATTGAGGGGAGAGCAAAGGACGATGACCATTTTTGTATGGCAGCTGGCGTCTTTTTTTTTTGCGACCATCAACCAAACATTGAAATATAATTTTTAATACAGTTGCTCAAAAAGTGGCGTATTGCAGGGACGTATAGCGTTCGGGATGTGGGCTATTACACACTCGAACTTTTTCTTTACCTTTCCCGAACTCGTGCGTTTTCTTTCCCAACTGTCAAAATATTGTCTATTAAAAAGAAAAAAACCAACCACGAAGTTTTTACAAAAAAAAAAATCATAGAAGTTTTTATGATTCATGCAAATATTTCCAAAAAGAAGCTACTAATTTGTTTCAATATCAGATTTAAAAGTAATTTTAATTATACATTAAATTAATATTAGTATCGGCCAAATTAAATTTATGAATATAAAAAATACATAAAATTGGCTGTATGACCACAGATTACTAAATATGGTATGACGTCCACTATTTACCATAGTACTGCTTATAGGAGTTTGCGCAAGTAAGTGATAAGAAAATGAGGGATCCTATTTCTTAATTTTCTAAATTAGTTTTTTCTGGTTTTTATTGTGGTAGGTACTTAGTATGGTGGAATTAGTGCAATAATTTGGCTTTAATGGAAAACGATGTGGTAAAAGAGAGAAATAAGGAAAGGCGCTCCTGTAGGATTCGGATTGCTTTTGTTAGGTTTCATTTCATTTCATCTCATTTAATTTAATTTTCATTTCATATCAATAAAAAAAATCTACTGAAGCCTTGGCTGTATGATCATAGTTTCCTTTGCCAACCCAGAATGGGTGAAGAAAACATAAAAAAGTCTCTGCTATATTCTTTTACGATTAGTTAGTTGAGTTTATTGTGTTTTATTATTTTATTAAATTGCTTAATTTTTTCGCAACTGTATTAAAAAAAGTTGTTCAGTACACGTGCGGAACCGTCATTGCAACTTGTTCCGACTGTCAACCCTCACCTTCGGCTGCGCCTCGGCTCGGGTAGACATTTGTCGGAACTCTTTGCAATGACAGGCTTTCCGCACTTGTAATGAAATCTACTATTGTTGGCAGCACTACAGACAATATTTGCAAAGGAAGTATACCTGTAAACTCAGTCCGAACCGAGTGAGACTAGCGAGAACTTAACTTTGTTTTTCATAGTGTTTGTATGAATGACAAAGTTACATTTGCGGTTTTAAAAGTGTTATACGGATGTTCGGTGCATTGCACTGTTACCGAACACCGTAGGCATTGACGTCACTTTGACGCGCCGCCGATCGCAAGCATTTTATAGTTAATTGTAATTTTAATAGTTAGTGCATTATCAATTACCGTCGCGATCGGGTGCATTCATCATCAAAAATATCATTATCATCTAAAGTTTAAGATTTGGACAATAAAATATAGCATGATCCATATTGCATAATGGGCAACGATATTTCGTGCTTGAAGTTGATGTATGAAATGATTTTAAATAATTTGGATGCTTATTATTTTGTCCCGGATAGCTTGAATGATTGAATTTCTTGAGTTGATTAACTTGATTAAATTGTTGATTGCTTGGTTTTTGTATGTTTTGATCAGTTCTTTTCCGAGATGATTCGAGAATGGTGAATTTACTCTCTAGGAAATCAATAAATTCTTGCAAAATCGGCAAATCCCTTGGATTCTTAATGGATTCAATATATTCTCCATAAGAATCGCTATCAAGCTTTTGCGATAAGATGTGGACCAGCATTGGACCCCAAGTGCTGATATCTATGCCCAGGTTCTGAATAGCGTGCAGACTCTCTTTTGTGACGTCATGCAATCGCTTGATTTGACTCAATGATTGTTGTTGCATAATGGGAAGGTTTAACAGCGTATTTAAATAAGATGTAAATATTAATCTTTTATTATTAAAGCGATGATTTAATATTTCCCAGCACACAGTATAATTATCGGAACTTATTTGCAAATGATGTATAATCCGTTCCGCATCCCCCGTGACCTTGCTCTTCAAAAACTGCATTTTTTGCGCATTTGATAATGATGGATTGTTGTGTATTGCTTCATTAAATAGGTCCTTAAAGGACACCCACTGTTGATAACTTCCACTAAAGGTAGGTATATCTATTTGAGGCGTAGACTTCTCCCTATGAGAAACAGACCATAATTTAGTATTGATCTCTTTTTTGATAAAATTGAACTGATTTTCACGATCGCTATACTCCCTTTCGTACTCTATTTCTTCGCCGTCAACCTCTCCTGCTATTTCCCAATGTAGGTTATCTATCGCCTTCCACCTGCTTTCCAAGGTCTTCAAAGCGTCCTCGAATTCCCATTTATTTTGAAAGGAATCGACATTAATATTACTGACGCACCTTTGAAAGGCCTTGAAGTTGATATTTTGCTTCTTTAACATGTCATCTAATTTGCTGTATGTACCCCTTGAAGTTCTATGAAAGTAACTGGAGTCTCTGCTTTCTTCTTCAGGTCTCGTTTGCTGAATACCTCTTACCTTCTTACTTGATTCTCCTGCCTGCTTACTTGTATCGACCTTTAACTGTTCTGATTCCGCTCTCCTGCTTGCCCCTTGCTCGGCCTGCTGTTCCTCCCGCAACTGCTGTTCCTTTCTTACCAGTTCCCCATAAGTTCGTTGCATTAAATCTTTGGCCGTGTTGTATAACTCCCTCATCTGTTCATATTCATTCTGAACAAAATAAGGATCGCTCGACACTCCAAACCGTTCTAACTTTTGATGATTCGACTTGAAAGAAATCCACAAGGTTTCCAGCCGCTCTAGTCGCTGCTGACAATATTCAACGGTTTTCCGCTCTGCTCCATCTTTTTTAAAGTTACTCAAAAGTTTAGATACAGACTCATATATCTCTGCCTGTTTGTCAGACAAACCTTCCATCTTGCTGTAGTAGGATGATGATCAATAAGTAAGAAAAAAGGAAAGATCTTACTTGTGTTCGGCGCTAGAGAGTACCTCCGGCTTTGCTGCTATGATGCTGTGATAACCTTCCTACTTTGCTTAGCTATAGCAAAGTAAAATCTCCAAAAGCACTGCAATCCCAGTGTACTGCTACTATAGTCACTGATTTCAACCTCACTGTATTTAAAGACACTAAAAACGTCTCTACACACGCGAGGTCCTTTTTTAATCTCGAAGGACCAAATTATGTTCCGGTTACGAACAACGGACGAATGGTTCTAACTTGGTTCTGACTGAGTTTACAGCTATACTGCCTTGGCAAATATTGTTTGTTATACTAATTGATGTTCAAACATTTTGTTGATGACCGCGAGAGAAAAAGAAAAGAAATCCCTATTGCAAGCTACTTATAGGGCTCGTGGTTTTTAACTATCACATTTTTATTTATAGTTTTTTGCATTCACAATTTTTATTACTGAAAAATGGAGAATGAAGTATTTAGAAAAAATCGACCCTTCTCATAATCAGCTCCGATGGGACTCGAACCCACGACCTTTCGCTTTAGTCGCCCGGAAAGTGAAAGGTCGTGGGTTCGAGTCCCATCGGAGCTGATTATGAGACGGGTCGATTTTTTCTAAATACTATCACATTTTTCCTATACTTACTTAAAGACTATGCATAAAAATAATTTAAATTCTGAAAAAAAAAGCCGCCAATTTTATGCATTGCCTTTTGGTTCAAGGGAGGCAATCTTAGCTTATTTCACATTGCAAAATGATTAAGGAAAACATTTAGTAGGTAAAATTATGTGTCAAGGGGGGAAATTGCCCCCATTTTAATAAATGTAATAATTAACTTAATTGCACGATAGTATGAGGTTCCACTAAAACCGAGTGGATGTGCTTAGTTGACTATAATAATTATGCGCAACAGTGATCAGCCCCCTGATTCACGAACCGTCGGAAACGCTCCCGACTGCGGAATGCATGCCCTGTCTCTGTTACTCACTATAGAATAGACAAAGACAAAGCACATAATTCGAATCCGAATCCGTTTCCGATGGTTTGTGAATCAGGGGGCGGATCATGCATTTGGATCAGACTAATAGACTTTTTTTTGTTTTTTTTTTAGCTAGGAATTACTGAAGAAGCTCCCTCAAAAAACTGCGATTTGACGTCGCATCGCAAAACTCTCCGAACGCGTGCAAAGCACGCATGTCAAGAATTTGACAGGCAATAAGGTTTCTATGCATGGCGCACGGCGGCGGGGCGCTGTATACTTTTGCGATGCGAATTTGCAGTTTTATGTCCTTGAGCCCCAGTAACTTAGCCTCGAAATATTTATACAATGCAGCTAGTTTCGGAGTGAATACTGCGCTTAGCTTAGGGTGGTATTCCACTTATCAAAGATCTTTGTTCAATATACATTTGATCAAAGAATTTATCAATGAAACCATTCATGAATTCGTCCTCGTCCAATTTATTTGATCAAATATTTGATAAGGGGAATACCACCCTTAGGCAAACGTAGCGTAGGGCGGCCTGATGCCAGTTGGAGTGGCGACTTGCGAAAAATGGGGGCTGGACGCGAGGAGCTGAAAACCGTGCTCAGTGGCGTGAACTAGGAAAGGCCTGTGTCCAGCAGTGGACGGATACGGGCAGATGACTCTGTATCAAATAAAACAGGGAGAAAAAACAACCCTGGAGTTTCTTGCCGGTTCTTCTCCAAGGTCTTCCACCGTAGGGTTTGCGAACCGATGGCGTAGCTTCTATGACGTTCACAAGTATTGTAAATAACAATCTAAATTGAATAAACAAAAGGCAATGCCTAAAATTGGCGTCTCTTTTTTTTTGTCTCGCGGCCATCAACAAAATGTTTGAACATCAATTCTTGATAGTATAACAAACAATATTTGCCAAGACAGTATAGCTGTAAACTCAGCCAGAACCAAGATAGAACTATTTGTCCGTATATAACATTTAAAAAAACCGCAAATGTAACTTTGTAATTCATACAAACACTATGAAAAACAAAGTTAAGTTCTAGCTAGTCTCACTCGGTTCGGACTGAGTTTACAGGTATACTTCCTTTGCAAATATTGTCTGTAGTGCTGCCAACAAATTATATTTCAATGTTTGGTTGATGGCCGCAAGAAAAAAACGGGTATTACCCGTGGCCCCACCGCTATGACCCACTGGTGGGTTCTTAGGTAATTTTTATTCCCCGTAGACCCACTGTTTTACAGTGGGACTACGGGGAATTGAAACAAAACTGACTTTAACTGTGGTCCCACTGCTTTTATGTTTGGAAAAGTATGAATAATAATTACCTATTATTTTATGATTATTTTAATTTGTGTTTATATAATAATTTACTTTTTATTTTTCTTTGGGGTAAGGAGAAACTATATTTTTATCTATACTAATATTATAAAGAGGAAAGATTTGTATGGATGTATGTATTCAGGTATGTAACGAATAAACTCAAAAACTACTGAACCGATTTCAAAAATCCCTTTACTGAATGCTACATTATCCCTGATTAACTATAGAACATTTTGAAAAAAGTTAAGGATCCGTATGAAAACTTCGATAATGTAACTCAAGGTGTGAAAAACGCGTACGCTGCTGAAACTATTGACAATAGAACAAAGTTATGTACTACAGATTTGTTTACTATTTACAATACAATATATCCCCGCCGCTTCCCTTCGTAAAGAAGCGGAAGCTACCGACATTGAATGTTATGACTTTTTCATATTTATCCCAAAATGTTTAAAAAATAAATGTCCATCCGTGCGAAGTCGGGGCAGACCGCTAGCTGGCGCTAGCTATTTAATAAAGTAAGTTTTTATATTTTTGTTTTTATTTCATTTTATTTTAAATGGGGCATTGCGGTGGGACTACAGTCAAAAATGGATAAGGATATATATGCATATTTGGCATATGCCTCGTGCAGTGGGTCTACGGGGAAAGAAATTACCTGAGGCGATTACCCGTGGTCCCAAGGAAACTGACACATTGAAAAGCATAATTTAAAACTCTATTGCAGTGGGTCTATGGGGAAAAAAATTAACTGTAGACCCACCAGTGGGGCAAAACGGTGGGGCCACGGTTAATACGTGGAAAAAAAAGAGACCAGCTGCCATACAAAAATGGTCATTGTCCTTTGACTTTGATGATGATGAGCATACGTACCCGGGGCGCTCCGTCGAGCTTTGCCCTGTTCCTGGTGTTGAGCGTGAGCGCGGGCGGCGCGTGCGCCACCTCGCCAAAGCCCACACGATCGTACATCACCTCGCGCGCCTCCGTGCGAGTTACCTGCGACGAGTCAATTGTTTCAATACATCATTCAGTGAAAGTGTTGTACCTCTTCCAAAGTAGGTATGTACATACTACAACTCAAATGTTAAGATTTTATTATTGCTAAGTGGCAAAGTGATATCCTACGCTGCAACACGAATCGTCAGAAAAATAATTTGTTGGTATGACAAACTATGGAATAAGCAGTGATATTCAAACGAAATAATCTTATCTACCAGTGACAATGCCTGACTTTGGGAATGCCTTTCATTAGTTTTTGAAGATAGCATGCCTACTATTCAACGAAAAACTAACTTATACCCGTCTATTTCACTCTCCGGGCATGACAGAATCGAGTGAAAACGGAGGGACTAACGTAGTTTCGTTTTTCGTCGAATTAGAGTAAGGCATCTGTGCACCAAAAGTAATTACCTATGTGTTTTTTTTATCCACAACAAGGTAGAACTAGAACTTAGCCTTCATCACACCTGATGTTAAGTGGTGATAAGGCTGAAGACGGAAGCGCACTACTCCCAGAATCCTCAATCACTGAGGAACTGGCTATCTTATCTCCGACTGCCGGAACACAATAATGCTGAAAATATCATTGTTATGGCGTCAACTTAGATAGCTAGCCAGGCTTAGAACAAGTCCTAGCACCAACCAAACCGAATACAATATGTACCCCCACTGGGAATCGAATCCCGGACCTGTTGGTCTGAAATCGGTGATGTGAACCACTAGAGTACAGAGGTGGTTACGAGGCAGATGTGTTTTCTGGCTAACACGTACTTCTTCCTGTTTGAGCTTCTTCTCTTTCTTCTTGAGCGTGAGTCGCTGGCCGCGCGTGAGCTTGGCGGGCGCGCCGTCTCCGTCGCCGGTGCCGGCGCCGGCGCCGGCGGTCGGTTGCCGGCGCCGCTTGCGCTCGCGCCGCCGGCGCTGCTCTTCCATGCGCGAGCCCTTCACGTCGTCGTCGTCTTCCATGTCTACCTGCCACAACATTAGATATTAAATCTAAGAATCATGGTATTGCTACATGTTTGTTCAGTTCACACTTTTTTCATAGATTTTAGCATAGAGTAAACGTAAAGTGCCGTGTAGTGCCGGCACATAAATAGAATAGCACTACCCCCTCTCTTCCCCTGGGTGTCGTAAGAGGCGACTAAGGGAAAACTGCCATCAGGAGATGGGCAGCAGCGTCTCCAGTTACAAAAGGCCAATACTGCGATCGCCAACCCGCCTGCCAAGCGTGGCGATTATGGCACAACCCCCCCAATGACAACACAACCAACAAATCGGCCCCCAGTCCCCGGCGGCCCCGCTATTCCTAGCTACGGTAGCGGCTATGGTAACGGCGGGGCAGGGGGTGCTAAGAATCTCCGGGTAGGCTCCGGCTACCAACACCGACGACTCGACCTGGCAACCTACAACACGCGCACATTGAGGCTCGACGCGAAGCTCGTAGAGTTGGA
The DNA here is from genome assembly GCA_949710035.1 of Crambus lathoniellus. Taxonomy (NCBI): domain Eukaryota; kingdom Metazoa; phylum Arthropoda; class Insecta; order Lepidoptera; family Crambidae; genus Crambus; species Crambus lathoniellus. The sequence continues at coordinate 129,284 of OX453302.1, forward strand.
AGAGGCAATAAGTAAGTTACATTGGGATATCATTGGGTTATCTGAAGTCCGAAGAGAGGGGGAGGACTCGATAACCCTGCAATCCGGTAACTTACTTTACCACCGGGAGGGCGACCAACAGTCCATTGGTGGTGTCGGGTTCATCGTCCATAAATCCCTTGTCAACAACGTGATCACCATCGGAAGTGTGTCGAGCAGGGTAGCGTACCTGATACTCAGATTATCGAAACGATATTCGCTGAATGTTATCCAGGTCTACGCTCCGACCTCGACACACGACGATGACGAAGTGGAGGCTATGTATGAGAAGATCTCTAAAGCCATGCATAGCTATAAAACCCACTACACGGTTGTGATGGGGGATTTCAATGCAAAGTTGGGGCAACGTTGCGGTGATGAGCTGAGAGTGGGGCAATTTGGATTTGGGCAACGGAACGATAGAGGCCAGATGCTGGCAGACTTTATGGAGAGGGAGAACCTCTATATGATGAACTCCTTCTTTAGGAAGCCCGTAAGCCGCAAATGGACCTGGATCAGTCCGGACGGTAAAGTCAAAAACGAGATCGATTTTATCATGTCGACGAAGAAGCACATATTCAATGATGTCAGTGTGATCAACGCTGTTAAGACAGGAAGCGATCACCGTATGGTAAGAGGCACATTGAATATCGATGTCAAGCTCGAAAGATCGCGACTGATAAAATCCACGCTCCGACCAATACCAGCTCAAATTCAAAACCCCGAGTGCTTTCAGCTCGAGCTTCAAAACCGCTTCGAAGCCCTTGAGAACAGCATAGACGTGGACGATCTATACAACATGGTGGTGGACACTGTCCGCACGGTAGGGTCTAAGTACTATAAAACCCACCGTCCCAAATTGAAGAAACTCTCCAGTCAGACTCTCCTACTCATGGATCAGAGACACGAAATGAAGCTGCAGAACTCAGCGGATGCCCATCGTTATCGGCAGCTCAATAGACAGATATCTAAGTCCTTGACGCGCGACCTTCGCCAATTTAATACCGAGCGTATTAAAGAAGCCATTGAGCGGAACAAAGGCTCCAAAGTGTTCGCGAGAGATCTGTCTATCGGGCAAAGTCAATTGACGAGGCTGAAAACTGGGGAAGGTAGCATCGTTTCGTCAACACCTGAAATCCTGAGGGAGATTGAGAGTTTCTATGGACAGCTATATTCCACGCAAACACCTGTTGAAAGCAAGGCTAAAGACCCTAGAGCCAAGCTTACCCGACACTATACCGAAGATATCCCGGACGTCAGCCTGTACGAGATTAGAATGGCTCTCAAGCAGCTCAAAAACAACAAGGCGGCGGGTGATGACGGAATCACAACAGAACTTCTAAGAGCGGGCGGTAAGCCGATACTTAAGGTCCTCCAGAAGCTCTTCAACTCTGTCATCCTCGAGGGCAAAACGCCAAAGGCATGGGGCAGAAGCGATGTGATGCTGTTTTTCAAGAAGGGTGATAAAACTCTCTTGAAGAATTATAGACCCATCTCGCTTCTGAGCCATATCTATAAGTTGTTTTCGAGAGTCATTACGAATCGTCTCGCTCGCAGGTTCGACGACTTCCAACCTCCCGAACAAGCCGGGTTCCGGAAAGGCTACAGTACCATAGACCACATTCATACGCTGCGGCAAGTTATACAGAAGACCGAAGAGTATAACCTGCCACTTTGCTTGGCGTTCGTGGACTATGAGAAAGCCTTTGATTCGATCGAGACCTGGGCCGTGGTGCAGTCTCTCCAGAGGTGCCAAATAGACTACAGGTATATCGAGGTGCTGAGGTACCTATACCAAAACGCCACCATGTCGGTCCGATTACAGAACCAGAGCTCTAATCCTATCCAACTACAGCGAGGTGTGAGACAGGGAGATGTCATCTCTCCCAAACTGTTCACAGCTGCGTTGGAGGATATTTTTAAGCTGCTGGACTGGAAAGGATGCGGCATCAACATCAATGGCGAGTACCTAACACATCTACGGTTTGCCGATGATGTAGTTCTTATGGCTGAGACCTTGGAAGACCTGAACACAATGCTCGAAGATCTCGGTAATGCTTCGCAAAGAGTGGGTCTTAAGATGAACATGGACAAGACGAAAATCATGTCCAATGCCCATGTTGCACCCGCTCCAGTTAATGTTGGGAACATTACACTCGAAGTTGTTGACCACTATGTTTACCTAGGACAGACGGTCCAGTTAGGTAAGTCCAACTTTGAGAAAGAGATCTCTCGTCGAATCCAGCTCGGATGGGCAGCGTTTGGGAAGCTCCGACATATATTCGCGTCCGAAATACCTCAATGTCTCAAGACGAAAGTCTTTGACCAGTGTGTGTTGCCAGTAATGACCTATGGAAGTGAGACGTGGTCTTTTACTATGGGTCTCATAAGAAGGCTCAAAGTCACCCAGCGAGCAATGGAGAGAGCGATGCTTGGTATTTCCCTGCTCGATCGAATCAGAAATGATGAAATCCGCAGGAGAACTAAAACAACCGACATCGCTCGAAGGATTGCATCATTGAAGTGGCAGTGGGCGGGACACATAGCGCGGAGAACCGATGGCCGTTGGGGCGGAAAGGTTCTTGAATGGCGACCGCGTGCCGGACGACGTTCCGTGGGCAGGCCCCCTACAAGGTGGACCGACGATCTGGTCAAGGTCGCGGGAAGCCGCTGGATGCGGGCAGCGCAGGACCGATCGTTGTGGAGATCCTTGGGGGAGGCCTATGCCCAGCAGTGGGCGTCGTTCGGCTGACATGATGATGATGATGATGAAAGTGATGTACTTAGTTATTATAGTAAAACAAATATTGTCATGACATGAACTATTGTTTATTTTATATCATCATAACAGCCGAACAATATATTTTTCACACTTATGCTCTGAAATGTTAATATTATATTTGAGAAAAGAATGCAGTACGTGGCACTTTTCCGAGGTAAACATTCTAAATTTGAAAATCACTGCAGTAATGAATTTCAGTACTATGCGATTAATATAAGAATAGGATAGAGACGCCGCCATGTTGTGACGTCAAGCTGTCAAAATGCTGTCAAACTAACTTCACTTCACTTCAGTATGGTGTGCAAAAAAAGAAATTTATCGTGACTGATCATGTCATAGCTTACGATAAATAATGATGTTCGTGGAAACCAAAACATATGTATAATTTGCAGGTAATAATTATACAAATCATTAACTTGATTTTTTCGGAAAGTATAGGACTCATGAAAGTATGCTTTTACGAAAATGATCAGGTAATTTGAATCTCAATCAAATTAAAATTTTGTGATATTTAACTGAAACCATTTTTTCATACATTGTTCTGATGCTTCAATAAGACAGAATAAATTGAATTTTGATTCTATTTACTGGTTTAAGAATTTAAATAAAACAGGATTTCAAGTTATGAAAATAATTTAATAATCAACTTTACAATAAAATGGGTAAATTGGGGGTCTCGTGAAAAATTGAATTGGTCTATCATGGTAAAAGGATTGGCCAGCTAGAGTCTGCACGTTGATTGAAGTTAGATTCGTCAGAATCTAGCTGTTACCAGGGTGCGCCGGGTATCGGTATCACGGGGAACGATTCAACCTAGCCACTCGGGGAGGCGCCTTTCGTGAATCCGCCAATGAGCCGTTTTCAGTGCATGGTACAAAAAAATATCACTAGATGGCATTTCATAATTTGGAATCGACTTGTCAAAAACTCCATGCTTTGTTTTTATGAAGGCAGACAAAAGTCATGGACTGTACAGCCATTTCTTAATTTTTTTTTCACAACCACACAATCAGTATTATGATTATTATATTATTATACGCATGAAAATTTGCGTAAATGCCATCCAATTTTTCTATGTACACATCTATTCTAATCGCTTTAATCCACAGTCGTTTCAAATTTTCGTCAATGGGGAATGTATGAACACCTTTATTTTGACACGAAACAACGGCACAGGCTCGCATTATTATTACATTATTAAAGGTAGGTACGTAGATTTTAAATAAATTTTCTTCTCTAAATAAATAATGTTATTTAATAACGGTTAGGTTACTGTGACATATACAAAGGTACTTTGTGCTGTACCAGTAATTTTTTTCTATGATGGAAGTGGAAAACCAACCAAACTCATGTGCATCCCAGAGAGAGGATAATCACTATTAATCACTAGAGTGAGTGTCAGTCAGCAATTTTTGGTGATTAGTCTAATTTAGTACGCCATCTAGCGCGTGATTACAGTATCTTTTTTTTCTAGAAAACGACTCATTGTAAATCAAAACACAACACGTTATGCTTGCTAATGCTATTCCACCTCTTCTATTCCACTCATTTGAGAATCATTGTCCCGCTGGTTTGAGCTGCTACTGCTACAAGGACATTGAAGACTTTTCCTTCTGACATTGCAAAGTACTGTAGAAATATGTTCTAGTATTTTATCAAAGCTTTGAACAAATACTCTAATACCACATGTATCCAAACATTTGTTCAAATGTTTGTATATAATATTGTGTATAATTTGTGTACGAAGAAAAAGGGAAGTAGGTGGATTTAAAAAATAAAAAACTTCGTTTTGAAAGTGGCTATACCCAAACCACCTTCTGCCAAAATAAAAAATAAACTATTTTCATATTGTTTTGCACTTTCTTGCGAACTGTACCTTTTCAGAGTGAAGTTTGTCAACAACCCGTCCTATTCTTATAATAATCGCATAGTACTTACTTACTGCACTAATATCAGTGCAGTAAGTAAGTACTGAAATTCATTACTGCAGTGATTTTCAAATTTAGAATGTTTACTTCGGTAAAGGTATTACCCAAAGATATTATTACCAAATTTTTTCTTTATTTTTTCTTTCGTTATTCCTGTGTATAAAAAAGCAAAGGGACATTTGCACCATACAGCCATATTATTATTATATTATATAGGTAATTATTATATCATAATTAGGTTAACTTTTTTTTAAATACGGTGCGCACAGAGTATATTACTTCGTATTGTACCACAAGCGCTATGTACCCTTAGCACGAACATCAATCGAAAAAACAAAATGAGATTTATCATAGACAAAATATCCTTTACTAGTAATTTTGTATGGGAAATATGTACAGCGCCATCTACCACCCAGAAGCGGGTATTGAAGTTGCGCATTTTAGTAGCAAGTATCAATAGGCTGTATGACCGTTCCACTTGGCCTCACAAACCAATAATAAAAAAACGGCGGGAATGATTTTCAGCGGTTGATTTGATATCAGTACAGTTTATTTATATTGTGTAATAAATTATCAAAATGAGTTCTGCCAATGAAACATATACAGACATTGTATGTACCTACTCCACCAAATTTGAGAGCAGAAGCAAAATGAATTACAGAAAACTTACTGCCAGCAAAATCAAAAGAAAGATATATGAAAACCTACGATCTGATTTGGAAAAGTGAAAAAAAGGAGCATACGTTTTCGGAATCAGTGTTGTTGGCGTATTTTAATGATACATCATTAAAATAATATTATTATGGGCGATTTATACATAAGTGTGCCCGGGAAAACAATAACATTTACACTTAATAATAGCCCGAACATGTGTCATATAATTTTAATAAATTTTACTTAGTTAAACAGTTTTTTATTTCCTCGCATTTCTTGCGAAAAGCACTATACAAGCCTTGTACGGTAAGCAAATTACCTTGCCTCGAATGATTAAAGCCCTCGCCTGCAGCTCGTGCTTCAAACCATCCTCGACAATGTAATTTCTTACTTACCTGTCCTCGGCTGTAATGTACTATTTCACTTCTCATGCTCGTAAAGTTCGTGTTTATGTTGGGTATAGGCTGCATAAAATCGCTTTTTATGCTCTAGTGCATAAAGTAAAATCTTCGTCAAAGTCTCAGACTCTAAGACAAAGGTCGTCAGGTCACGCAATTAAACTTCGTTAAATAAACTTGTAATTTCATTCTGTTTCTTTAATTTTGTACACAATCCATGTTAAATTACTTACTAAATTAATAAAACTAGGCAAAATTAATGAGTTTTGTAAGAAATAAGTATTTCAAGAGCATTATGGACTACGATCTATGCTAAAGTCACTGTGCTGCCACTGCTACGTATAAAAAAAAAGAAAGTCTTCCCGCCAATATGGCGAAGTCTTTATTTTTTCTTTTTTGCAATATTGTTATTTATTTTCCTCACACTCGAAGTGAAAAGCAGAGTGTATAACTCGTAGATAAAACCCATTTTACCCTCGAATTGACTATCCACCCTCGCCTACGGCTCGGACGGCCCATACGTCTCGGGTAAAATGGTACGTTTTATGCACTTGTTGTACAATCTACTAAATAATATATATAATAAGTTTAAATATTGAAAATGGCACATTGACAAGCAAAATTGAGTCGCTATCAGCCTCCGCGTCTAACAACTATTCACTCTGGAAATTCACAAAAAATTACGATAGACCGCAGATTTCTAAACCCCCATTAAAAACGAACAATGGATGGGCTCGAACAACCCAAGAAAAGGCAAATGTTTGTGCTCAACATCTCGCCGGCGTATTCTGTTCAAATCAATCAGACGACATACAGTCTGAAAATGAGATAAACGATATTCTAGATCGAGATCTACAAATGTCACTTCCACCCATCCCTATCATCGTTCGTGAAGTCTGGAGAACCATTAATAAGGAATTGGAAGCGAAGAAAGCACCTGGGTTCGACCTAATTACTCAAGAAATCCTTAAAGAACTTCCAAAAAAAGCAGTAGTATTCCTTACTGCGATCTTCAATGGAATATTAAGTTGCAATATTTCCCTAAGTTATGAAGGTGTCACAAATATTAATGATTTACAAACTTGGCAAACCAGCTAACGAAGTAACTTCATACCGACCTATCAGCCTGCTACGATTTTATCAAAGGTATTTGAAAAACTCTGGATGAGTAGAATAATTCCATTCTTAGAAAATAATAAGACTATTCCAGATCATCAATTTGGGTTTAGAAAGCAACATTCCACTATTGAACAGGTCCATAGAGTGGTAGACAGAATAAGACAAACCCTAGAAGAAAAGGAGTATTGCTCTTCAGTATTTTTAGACATTCAACAAGCCTTTGATCAAGTGTGGCACAAGGGTTTGCTCTGTAAAATCAAAAGTAGTCTACCACATAGTTACTACATACTGTTCGAGTCGTACTTGACAGACCGACTCTATCAAGTAAAAGAGGGTGATTCTACCTCTTCTTTCTATGAAGTCAAGGCTGGCGTACCCCAGGGTTCGATACTGGGACCTCTACTGTACACAATCTACACATCTGATTTGCCTGTAATACAAGACATCACTACCGCCACATTCGCTGACGATACTGCTGTACTGGCCAGCGATAAGGATCCTGATCGCGCATCGCAAAAGCTCCAAATAGGATTAGACGAAATATCCAAATGGCTCCGAAAGTGGAAAATAAAGGCCAGTCCATCAAAATCCGTACAAATTACGTTTACGTTGCGTAAGGGAAATTGCTCTCCAGTACAACTTAACGACGTGACATTACCTCACGAAGATTGCGTGCGCTATCTTGGACTACATATAGACCGTCGCCTAACGTGGAGCCAGCATATCAAGACCAAAAGAAAAGAAATTAACCTAAAATACAAAAACCTTGGTTGGCTAATAGGACGCAACTCTAAACTCTCAGTAGACAACAAGCTCTTAATATACAAAACTATCTTGAAGCCTGTCTGGATGTACGAAATCCAAATCTGGGGTAGCGCAAGCAATTCCAACATTTTAATAATACAGCGGTTGCAGAATGCCATATTACGGTCAATATCCAATGCACCGTGGCTCGCTACAAATAATGAGATCCACGAATATTTAGATACAAATACGGTAAAGGAGGAAGTAAAAAATGCCACTATTAAATACCAAGAACGTCTGGAGCGTCACCCTAATGCACTGGCAACTAAACTAATAACACGTAGCTATGAAAAGCGCCTCAAGTGGAAAGATATTTTGTCCTTGTAAAGCAGTAGACTATTATTGACTAAAGAGTAGATGTCTTTATTGAAGGACACACTCTACATCAGAATTACCCTGTACTCAACACATTTGCTTATAGCATAGGCTGATTGCAAATTAAAAATAGAACACAAAAAAAAAAATTTAAAATGAAACTAATCCAAATTAAAAATTATTCTGAACTAGCTTCCGCCCACGACTTCGTCCGTGTGGACATTCGAGAAAATACTTAGGGGACCAATAACCAGGATAAAAAGTATTCTATGTTTTAATTTAATAAAAATCCGATCAGCCGTTTTTACGTGATTAGGCGGGTCCTCCCTCACCAAGCGAGCAGCCTCGCGCGAGGCAGAACATTTGCCACGTGCGGCGGGCCTCGCACGAGGCTGCTCGCTTGGTGAGGGAGGACCCGCCTAATCACGTAAAAACGGCTGATCGGATTTTTATTAAATTAAAACAGAATACTTTTTATCCTGGTTATTGGTCCCCTAAGTATTTTCTCGAATGTCCACGCGGACCAAGTCGCGGGCGGAAGCTAGTATATAATAAGTGTCTGTTTCACAATCAAAAAGTTACTTTTGAGTAGCTTAACCTACCAAGAACTTTTAGGGTACTTAAGATGATTTAGGTTTCTATACCCTATTTACCCCCTGGGTTTGATTTTCGGAAAACTACGAAATGGGTTGTCTATTTGTTTTAAGAAGTAAGCCTACAAAGTTTCAAGTTGAAATGTCTATTTTACCCCCTGATTTTTCATTCAAAACCCCACCCCTATTTCAAACTTTTAGGGGTTGAATCATGTTCAGCGTGTTAAATCATCAAAATAAATGCCATTTTTGCAATCGTCATGCCATAACACCTCAATAACGACATCCATATCGATTTTTAGGTTTATTTATCCCATTCAACTTCTAAGGGGTAGATTTTCGAAAAAATACGAAATATGTGTTTGCTTATTTGTTTTAACTTCCGACCATAAGCCTAAATAATAAATTTAATGAAGGACTTTCCAGATACAACATTTCATCCCCCTTTTCACCCCTTCGGGGGTAGTGTTGTCAAAAACACTGACACAGGAAAATATAAATTTTCAATTGCCAGCCTAAATACAAAATTTGAAGATCCTAACTTCAAAACAGACGGACTTTTATACACATATTCATCCCCTATTTTACCCCCTTGGTTTGATTTTGGAAAAATTACGAAATGGGTTGCCTCTTTGTTTTAAGAAATAAGCCTACAAAGTTTCAAGTTGAAATGTCTATTTTACCCCCGATTTTTACTTTAAAATTTCACCCCTATTGCAACCTTTTAGGGGTTGAATCATGTTCAGCGTGTTAAACATCAAAATAAATGCCATTTTTGCAATCGTCATCCCATAAAACCTGAATAACGACATCCATATCGATTTTTAGGTTTATTTATCCCATTTAACCTCTAAGGGGTTGATTTTCGAAAAAATACGAAACATGTTTTTGCTTATTTGTTTTACTTTCCGACCATAAGCCTAAATAAAAAATTACATGAAGGACTTTCCAGATACAACATTTCATCCCCCTTTTTAACGCCTTCGGGGGTGGAATTGTCAAAAACGCTGACACAGGTAAATATTAATTTTTAATTGCCAGCCTAAATACAATGTTTGAAGATCCTAACTTCAAAACTGACGGACTTTCATACAAACATTCATCCTCTATTTCACCCTCTTAGGGGTGGAATTTCCAAAAATCCTTTCTTAGTGGATGCCTACACTCTATAACGTATCTATGTGCAAAATTTGAAGTCTCTAGGTTCAGCGGTTTGGGCTGTGCGTTGAAATCTCAGTCAGTCAGTCAGTCAGTCAGTCAGTCAGTCAGTCAGTCAGTCAGTCAGTCAGTCAGTCAGGACTTTGAATTTTATATATATAGATTATTAATTTGTAGTTGTAGTAAATGTAGGTACCTACCTACTTCTAAGTATTTCTTCTAAACACCTTATAATGAATAATAGAAGTCCAATCCTTATGGTTATTTTAAGGCAAACCTGTAATTAGCTGTCCCATATGCTAATATGTTGGTTTTCTAAATAAATAAAAAAACCATCTCTCCAGAAATTGTAATTCACTGAAAACCTTTGACACTATGGGCATTAGCTACCGCAACGCTTGTTGTGCAAGAGGTTAAAGAAATTACAGCAGAAGATTCTTTCTCTCTCTCTTCTTCTTTGTATATATGTGATGTGATGGTACTTATGATGTGACGGGACTTGCCATTCACGACATTTTCTGAATGTTCCTAAAAGCAAAGTAAAAGCATACACAGGTTCTCCTAGGTATACAAGGTTGCATGCTCACGGGATAGTGTAATTCCTCAGCAGAGTCGTTCAGTGCCCGGACAGCCCCGTTGATCCTCAGAGAGAAACTGCGCCCCGACTCTCCCGGCAACCGCCGTAGTTGTGCCACTGGATTGCGCCCTTTTTTACGTCCAACTGAATTACCTACAAATTCAAAATGTCATTTACTTATTTGCTATTTTAACTAAGATAGAAATATTAACAATGTGTAGTTGCAACTTACTAGAAGGGTTATTCTTTATATTACGTTTTTTCTGTTTTTCTTTATCCTTCGTTTTAGGGTCTTCTAAACCGAATAACCTGATTAAGGATCGGGGCACTGGTTGCTCATCCGGATCTTTAGGGGGAGCATTTATTTTCCCTTTCAAACTGTAACATTATACACATTTAGGTCAGGGTGCTGTTAGAGCTGTATAAATATTAAAAATAGTAATAAAGTAAACAAAGTACATCTGCCATCGTTTTGCCTGCTGTGCCAAGGGATCTTTGACGCCGCGATGTTTTTTAGCTGGTATTTTACGCCCCATTTTATGTCAAGATAATCTAGTAAAATCAGCGACTTTAAGGTTTTGTTAAGGTAAAATACTTTCTTTATTTTAGAGAACGTGTATTTACTATTTTTATATTTTATAGGTTAGAAATTATGTCAATGTCAATGTCAAGATGCGCTTCGTGACAGCTGACAGACAGTGACATAACAATCAACGGGTGCATTCCGAGGTCACGCTGTCAGCGATACGATATCATCGCGCTGATTTGCGTACTGATTGATACTGAATCACCGTGAGCGCGACAACGACATCCCGTGTTACGTCACTGATTCCGTCATCATAACATCCGCCGTCTTGTGCTTACGGCGCCTATGCTCCGAAGTTGCGAACCATAATCACTGTGAGCGTCCTGGCAAAAAAACTGACAGTTGTTTGTTTATAATTACTTCAGCAGGTGTATTTTTTATTCAAAAATAGTTAAAAACCGTATCCAAGTGCGAGTCGGAATCGGCGAGTAGAAGATACGTCCTCAGCGTCAATATTTCATCAACATTATCCATCTTCCGCTAAATTCTAATGTAATAAAGTGGTCGGAATTTGAGGTTATTCAGTGAGCGATATGAGCGCGATCACGAACGTTCTGAATCGTTGAGAGGTCCCATCTGTCATAAGCGCGATATCGAATCGATACGTACCTACGCCCCTGTTATCACTGTCAGCGCTGAAATTGATTTTAGTCTGAATCGGAATGCACCCGTTGATTCGACAGATTAAAACATACTCAACACAAAACTTTGCACTCTTCATTACATTGAATTAATATTAAGTACAAAAACACTTTATAACATTATTCATTGCCAACGATTAACAATGTTTTATTTAATATTAGACAAAAATAGAATAGCGTTGTTGATAAAAAATGCATACTATAAAATTATATTTTTTTGCGTATCCGAATACACTTTTAGCCAATGAACATCTTTAAGGGAAACGTCAATTCGTACGACGACCAATAGAAAATAGGTAGATTTTCATTGTAATACGCGGACGTGCGGGCTGTTACACGAGAAAAAGACGGTCATTCTTTTTTAGATAGATATTACAAATAAAATCAAGTTAATTTAATGATTATAAAATACTATTCTCCAGAAAACCTACATTATTTAATTTTAACCTTTGAGAATTAATGGGTATATACAGTTGGTTTGTTTGTTTGTTTGTCCGTCTTAGACGTGATAAGCATTTAGTTTGTTTGTTTGTATGGATTAACACAAAAATTACTGTACCTACCGATTTTGTTAATTCTTTCACCATTAGAAAGCTAGATTCTTCCTGAGTAACATAGGCTATATTTCATCCCGATATTTCCACGGCAACGGGTGGGTGCAACGTGGGTAAAACCGCGTACCTATGATAGCCCTAATCGTTATCATCAGTAACAAACAACAAAAAACTTCTAAACAAAGGTTTTCTTTATTTGTACAAAATCCATAAGTACCTACCGCTAACTTTTTTTTTCATTTTATTTGTCAATTATTTTTTAAGTTTACTAACATTCTCTTGAAACGAAGTCGCGGGCGGCCGCTAGTCATTTTGACAATGACATGACACTCACTCCATAGTGAACGCACATAGAACAAGGCGAAGTGTTTGTGTGCGATTTGTGTTGTGCGGGAGGGGGCTTGTTTTTAGTAGCAAGGTCATTCTTTGTGTCAAAAAATCTACTTGTGACGAATAATTGAGTTTAAATAATTATTAAAGTGATTGAACATTTTGTGCTCTATAACATATTTTCTGTGCGCGTATGTCGAGTGTAGTTTGTAGCTTTTAGAACAAACCGTTTTCGTGGAACGCTCCAATGAGTTTAGGAGGAGGTCAAAACACTGAGGGAACTAATGCAGGAGGAATATTCGTTCAATTCAATCAAGATTGCACGTAAGTAGTCGGATGAGTGTTCATTAAATGCTACTTTTCATTAGTTCAGCTCCAATGACGGCCGTGGCATTGGACAATGTTGATGAGGGATCTCCAAACATCTGGTTACTGGATTTCAAGGATTTCGTAGAAGCAGTTGCGAAAGCGTTTGATGTGACGAACGGTCGCAGCGGCGGAGGGTCGGCGGCGGTCGTGGTGGTGATGCAACGCGTCATTGCCAGCGGTTTCGTAACGTAACGGCGCTGACGCTGCCCCCGCACTCAACAGCTGTCGTAAACAAACATGGCGAACAAACACTACAAACATATGATTTTTGCACAAACTGGTTTTTATCCCTGTTCCCTTGATAAACTTATTACTTTTCTGACAATGTTTCCTTTGTTTGCCATGAAATGGCTAATAATAGTTACATTATTTGGTAAAATAATATTGTCAATTCTATATGACCCTGGCAATATTTGATTTTCATTAGGACAAGTATGTGCTGAGGTCAATTGTAGTTCACATGCCATTTTTTTTTTTTTTTTTTTATATTATTTAGTTTGTGATGTAAATTGTTTTATGTGCAGTTCTCTGGTAGCTGGCAGCAGTAGTGGCTACCACTTGTTTGCGCTCACCCCCGACGATGGCATCGAGGAGATCTACGCGAGTCGCTCAGGGCAGGACACATGCCTCGTGGACCGACTGTTCAGCAGCTCCCTGGTGGCGATTGTTACAGTTTCAGCTCCCAGGTGACACACATCTCCATATTTATTATTATATCAATATTTAATATTATTCCAATATATATAAATAAGAATGATACATCCTGTCTGTTCTATTGTTGCATAATATGACTACAAATTGTGTAATACAACAACTAGTTACAAAGAGTGAGGAATAGATTACTTACAATGTGCTTTAATTGCTCATTCAGTGAGTCGTCTCATTTTTCAAAGATAATATTTGTGCCCCTTCTTTGTTTTCATAGCTCTGCTGCACTATCCTTGCTGATCCTCTGAGTAGGGATTAGGAAAATAATTTTGTGGTTTATTTTTGATTCAGTATCTTTCTTTACATTAGAGCTAAAGCAATAATGGCGTAGAGGTGTACACACTACACAGGCTGTGTATGACATATCATAAAAGTTAAAATGAGGCACCAAGTGAAATCCCTACCCGAGCCATACATTCATGAGATGAACATTATTGTTTGTTCTGTGTCTGTGTCAAGATAGCGCTGCTTTGCATGAATACCCGCACAAACCAAAATTTTGAAAATACTGGTTTATTACACAGAAAAATGCAAAATAGTCCTTATTTCATGGTCAGTAAGACTTATTTCATCCTCACATTCATAACAGCAATATGAATGTGATTCTTACTGTCCATGAAATAAGGACTACTTTGTAATTGGCTGTGTTATAAACCAGTATTTTCAAAATTTTGGTTTGTGCAGGTATTCATGCAAAGCAGCGCTATCTTGATAATAACATCCAGACACAGAACAAACAATAATGTTCATCTCATACGTGTAAATACATACAATATATACGATAGGTGTAAATAAATAAACAATAATACTATTGTTGGTTCTTACATTCATGACATAAACAGCTAGCTACATAGAACAGAATCTGATTAATATTTATGATTTTGGTGGATATTTATTTAAGTAAGTATGTACATATTTTGTTCTTTAATTTATAATACGTATACACGGTAATTCTTTTATCACCCCGGATAATTACAGAGATTATTCTACTTATGGAAACAAACAACTTTTATTATGGGACCAAAACTGAAATCGCGAAAAAAAAACAGCTGTTCCTTACAAAAGTGCAAAAATGTATAGAACAGCTGATTTGTTGATTTCGCGATTTCTGTTTTGGTCCCATAATAAAAGTTGTTTTTTTTTCATGAGTAGAATAATCCCTGAAATTATCCGGAGTGTTAAAAAAAAGTACCGTATTAATGCCAGACAAAAAGTACAGCCTATTTCGTTTAGGCTGATTAAGTATATTCATGTTATCATGAAAGAGCATAGAGTTCATAGACTTTAAAGTGGTTAATTATTTCACAAAGAAAATGTAAATGAGGCGATAACGGTATAATGTCAATTACGATTAAGCAACAGTGAACTTGTGGAGGCGCGCCCTGCGCGTCGCGCGTCGGCCGCGTGCGGCGGGTTAAAGGTCATAGCCCACTTAGACCGCACCACTCCCACCCAACCAAAGTATGAACAGCCAAATATGGACTTAATGTCGTTCACTGTAGATGCATTTTACAGTAGCAATATAAAATAGCGGACAGCGCGCGGTCCGCGAGCTTACCGCCGTCAGACTGCTCGGTAGTTGACGCCTCGCTGACGCCGCGCGGTCCGCGCGCTGACTGCTAGCGGTCGTCGTGCCGTCGCTACCTATAGAGGGAATAGCAGCCGACGCGTGGACAGCTGGGAGTCTGCTAGCTGTCGCAGCGTGGACTGCTGGGTGCCTGCTAGCTGTCGCCTTCGTTTAGAGCGGTGTTGGGTTGGAGCGGTGCGGTATAAGTGGGCTATGACCTTAAGTTGTGGGCCACACTGGAGCGACCGCGGGGCGCGGAGGCGACCTGCAGATCCGCAGGACGCGCGAACACGTACTATTCCCTCCGCCGCCGGTCGCGGCAACCGCCGGACGCGCCAGTGTGGCCCCTCCCATCCGTCTCAATATATTTGTTTTTCCCGCTCAACGCGGACGCAAGACGCGCCGCTCCAGTGTGGCCCACGACTAAGGCAAAGTCGCGCGGGGGCGTGCGTGCAGCGCTGATGCGCTGACAGTTTATCTAATGCTGCGGCTACATTAGCGGACCATAATTCGTGTCGCATTGGCGCGCTAAAATATACGCGATGCTCTTATCTACACTAGGCGGGACTATCTCTTTCCATACGCCACTACCGGTTAGTTAAAAAGAGAAAGATATCAACATCGTCTTGTCGCGATGTACCTGGCTACATTAGCACGTACACACGATACTTCGCCGTAGGCCGCTAATGTAGCCGCAGCATAATATGAACACGAGCTGAAGCACCAAATCGCTTCCACGATAAACGTTCCAGCGTCCCTGCCGTCCGCCACTGGTCGGTCCCTAATCGGCTACAATATACTCTTAAGTATTACACATAATTATTCTAATTTCTAAAGTCACAATATTTACGGTTCAAGTTTTATCTGATTATTACGTATTGAAGTATTTGAAGTTTACATTCGCTATCTAAACATCATAATATAATTAAACTGCGTCGTAACGTAATCAACGATTAATGTCACGATCGCTATGTTGCGTATTCTATATTGTTTGTTTTAATTAAACAATAACATTATGTCGGGACCATGAGCTTCGCTGTAAAACTGAGTCATCATAATTGCACAGTGTACGAAACGAATGTCTTTGTATTGCGACTCAATGACACTTTGGTTTATAAATACTAAGTGCCTGCTTCACAATGTTCGATTAGGAGATACCTACTTTCCAGTTAAATTGACAGTTTCGTATGAACTATCTGACAACAAACAGCTAATGAGAACTTACTTATACATTGTGAAACAGGCCCTAAGTATCAATTCTAATAATTTATGTGTCCATCCTACTAGCTAGAGCTGCAAGAGGATACCCGCGACTTCACCCGCGGGGAAATCGGTTAGGTATATCGCGCTCCTTACGGCTTACTCCTAATTTTCGGGTTAATGAGTAATCTATATCCTTCTCCTAGGTCTAATATAATTATCTATGCCTTTCATCTAAATCGGATCAGTATAAGGTACCTATACAACGTGTTAATACTTTTAGCGAAACTGACGATATAGTTTGTTCAGAATCGAGAGTAGAATCCATTCGACACATTTTTGATAGGTATTAAATTAAAAAAAAAAAAAAATTTTTTTTTGCTGCTTTTAAAAATGTTTGTGTCTACTGCCTATTCATTCAATAATACGCGCGCGACCCGTCACTTGCTCTCTTACGTCATAGTAGAGCTTAAAATCGGTCAAAAAGTTGGAGAGTTCTATGACCACGAATATCTTGAAAGTTTACTTAAAAAATTTTTTTTTTAATGGAATTCAATTTAATAAAAAATAAACTAGTTGGGGTAATTGCATTAACACGTTGTATATATGCTGCTTAAATCACACAACACAGGACAAGAGATTATTAGAAGGAGCATGACACGCATTTTGTACTGCATGAAGCGTGGACTCGTAAACAAACTAGTCATGACAATTGAAGAAATTCAAAATCATACAAAGGTAAAATGAGGGTACTCCACGGTCACTTCAACGCTTGCTACTTCTATCGTGTTGGTGCTTTGCGGCAATAATGTGGGATTGACGCCGACCGCCTCTTTTATCTGAAAGGCATGACGCGCGGGCGGAACAAAGAGTTAGATGATGACTGACGCTGTTCTGGGTTAGATTATGGGCGATGGGTCGACTCACTGATTAGATTGATGGACCACTGAAGCAATATGATGTTCTGGGGAACAATTCAATAAGATATTGACATCGTAGTTATCTAATATTATTAATTTTGCTGTGTTTTTATTCGTTGTTGGTCTTGCTGCTCGCTCTGGCTAGAGACGTATCAGCTGTTCTTGGATGGGAAAGTTATACAATATCGAGGGTTCAATAGGTGGGCGAACCAAGTTCAGGTTCGCGGCCCGCGGTATTATTAGCGCTGCCCGCCGCGTGACGCGTGCGCTCTTGGCGACGCGGCTATTTTCCCTGGTGACACGGAGTCTGCCGAGTTCTTGACTATGTGCGAAAGGTCACACTTACAACGACATTGCCGCTACGAGCTAAAATTGAACTTTTATTTACAGTTTTTCGTACAACTCGTTACATAATAACATTACCTCTTAATATTATTCAAGGACTTGGCAATAGAGCAACAGCATTAAACAATATTAAAATCAGACATGTGTCACAAACAAATGTTTATGATGTCAGAAGACAATAAATATGAATGTCTAACTTCCAAGCGTGTTCTTGTGCTGAAGGTAACTTAAGTGATAGCTACCAGAAATGTTTTTCAAGTTTTCTTTAAAACTATCGACATTCGAAATCTACAATTTTGTACTTTATCTATGTAACGAAGACATTATTTTCAGGAAGCTGATCGTGTGCCATTACAAGAAAGGCACGGAAATATGTAACTACAGTTACAGCAACACCATCCTAGCGGTGAAGCTGAACCGATCGGTGAGTGTCTTTGATCAAAGAAATTGGACGAGGACGAATTCATGAATGGTTTCATTGATAAATTCTTTGATCAAATGCATATTGGACAAAGATCTTTGATAAGTGGAATACCACCCTCAGGCAAATACCATTGTAATAATAGGTCTTTACATATGAAATTGCCGTCTTTTTTTCACATGTTTATTGGTCTCTAATTTTTTAACCGACTTCTAAATCAAAAAGGAGGAGGTTCTCTATTCGTCTGTATGTATGTTTTTTTTTTTTTTTTTTTTTTTGTGTTTGTCCACCGATTACTCGAAGACGGCTGAACCGATTGAAATGGTTCAAACGTTATTTCATCAGGTTGGTTTCCAAGTTGGTCCCATTTTTTGAAATTTTGAAATCGGTTCAGTAGTTTTCAGGAAAACTTGAAAATACTGTCGTTTTCGTTACCACTTTATGTGAATTCAATACGTATCTTTAGGCATAACTCCTTTGTTTATAAACCGATTTAGATGATTCTTGTTTTGTTAAAAAGGGGATACCTCAAGGTATTTTAACCGACTTCGAAAAAGGAGGTTTTCAGTTTGATCACATACCTATTTACCAGAAAACACGTAAATTGCTTGCACGGTGCACTAAAAAGAGTGAAATAAAAATTATTTTAATAAAAAAATAAAACCGCCTTCAAAAAACCACATCAAAAAAGTAAGAAATAATTCCTCACCAAATAAATAACGTAAGTACTTTGAAGTCGGGCGGGTTTTAACAAAAACAACAAAAAATTGTACGTGTTTCACGCCCGACTTCAAAGTACTTACGTTATTTATTTGGTGAGGAATTATTTCTTACTTTTTTGATGTGGTTTTTTGAAGGCGGTTTTATTTTTTTATTAAAATAATTTTTATTAATTAATATTAATATATCAAAATTAATAGTCAGTTTCGAAAATAAAGTATGTCGTCATGTTAAACATCTAAGACAAGAATAATTAAACACGCGTCCAAATTTTTTAAAACTGCTTCAAAGTACCGCTCTTTGGTTGTCGTCAATTTGACAGCTTTGAACAGATATTTTTTTTATTCTAAGACAGTTTATTAAATGAGATTATAGGCAATAGTTTGATTAATTTTTTCTGATCATATCTTGAAAGTTTCGTTGAATTCGGAGTTCACATGTCCAAGAAATCCCCAAATATCTTTGTATGCTAATTCCAACTTCCTACAATTTCCCCATAGAAAACGGCAATTTCATAGGTAAAGACCTATTATTTAGAGTCCCCATACACCACCCACGGACTTTATATCCGGCGATAGTTTGATCGGGCTCATAATTAATAGAGTTTATGGGCCGAAACAGAGGGTCCAGTCAAAAACTCGAAATCCAAAACTTCGTTATACCCGTCCTTTTTACTCTAAATTCATGGCAGAATCGAGTGTAAGGGGCGGAGCTTACAAAGTTTCGATATTTGTGTTTCGGAGTACTATACCAGGGGGGCGATTCTCAGATCTATCGATATATCTCTAATTCGATTCGTCAAATTCGAATACTAATCTTTTCTATAAGCTTTGAACAATAAAAATGTACTGTAACTAGCGCCAAAAACGTCTCAGGCGCGCGCAGAGTTATCTGATACTGAAAATGTCACAAAAATGTCTATAGTTTTTAAAAATGTAAGTAGCTTTACACGCGACATTCACATCGAGTGACATTGACCACTCGTTGCAAGTCGAGCGCTGGGCATAGAAATTTCTATAATGTGATAATAAAATTCTGTTTCAATCGACATCCGCCATTTTATTTTGACAGTACGCGCCATTTAACTTGGCCTGTGCTGTGTGCCAAGTTAAGTGGCACGTAATATCGCTATTCGAAATAATGTCTATTGTGCGAGAACCAGCCCCAGAGTCGTTGCGTGCGTGCTTGTATACATTTTCATACTAATTTATGAGCAAGATCAAACTTTCGGCTCATACGTGTGCCGGGTGTGTTAACAGAAGAACAATTTACGTATTGAAACCATGTGACATGTTGTAACGTGTGGTGCGTGCGTGTGCGCAGAGGCTGATCGTGTGCCTGGAGGAGTCGCTGCACATCCACAACATCCGCGACATGAAGATCCTGCACACGATCCGGGACACGCCGCCCAACGCGCGCGGCCTGTGCGCGCTGTCGCCCTGCGTCGACCACTGCTACGTGGCCTACCCCGGCTCCAGCGCCATCGGGGAGGTGCAGATCTTCGACGCCGTCCATTTGGTCAGTCTCCCTACTTCATTATCATTAACTCCCACTTATTTGGCACGCCGCCCGCCTTTTGTAGAAACAGCGATCACATCGTTTCACTTGCTACACTTTTTTGCAAGTTTCTATTTAAACTTGCTAGTGCTTTAAAAGTGCTAGTTAAAAGATGTGTGTTTAGAAATATCAGAAACACGACACAAGTATCTATTTTCAAATATTTTACATATTTTCGGAGATATGGTTCATCAAACTTCTTAATTAGACAAGGACAGCGCTAAACACATGTGACGTCAGATCTAGACACACCTGCGCCATACTCCCGCCATTTAAAATTTAGTTTTACATTTTGTTTTTTTTTGCACTTTTGTGATTCTCCAATGTTATGTTTTTTAATGTTACTATAGTTTGTAAAATTTAGCATGATAAATACCGCAAATAATCGCAAAACTTGCACCTTCACCGATCACACTACTCTACACGTGTTTCGCCCCAACCCGGGCCATCCTCAGGAGATGTTTGACCGTATGCAATCCAGCACCGAGGATTTCGGTGCTGGATTGCATACGTGGTGAAGCTGGTACGAAGGTGCACGTTTTGAGTAGTGTGATCGGTGAAGGTGCACGTTTGTGATTATTTGCTGAAGAAAGCTACATATAGTGGCGGTCACATAATTAAAGACACCATTCGATTCTCATACAAACGAGGTAACTTTGAAGCCTTGGTTCTCCGCCAGGGATTGACCTAGCTGTGATCAGATGATAGCCATCTTGGGAGTGAATGGAGGAGATTCAGATCGCAATACACACCCAACTGATCTGACCAGCATTCTAAAAGATATAAGGATATGTTTAAAAAATCCGCAAAATTAGCATAAAATTGTATGGAAATTCAGAAACTGAAAAATCTGATTGTTATATCTCTTAGAACGCTGTTCGTTGTATATAGCGAACTGAATCTCCTCCATTCACTCTCTGGATGGCTATCATCAGATTACAGCGAGGTCAATCCTTGGCGGAGAACCAAGGCCTCAAATATACCTCGTTTGTATGAAAATCAACTGTTGTCTTTAATTATCTGATCGCCACTGTATACTTCTTTTTCACAATAAATATTTACATATCAACAACAGTCCGATCCCCTATCGAATGAGAGTGTTAACTTGGTTCGGTGGTCCTTAGTAATTGAAAATTGTTCACCGCTATGATCATTAGTTCGCTTATACTTAACTGTATTTATCATAACCCATTGTGTAATTATTGTGATGGAAACTGACCTTAGTCATACCATGTTAAGGTCATTTTTCAATTTGACGACTCTGTATGAAAGAAAACAGGGGGAAAAAAACAACCTTTGCCCGCTTATTACAAAACGTGGACTAAAATAGTCCTGGTTTAAAACGGGTACTAAACTGGTGTTGTCACTTTCATTTTCCAAATGAAATACAGAATTTGAATGAATTTTAAACCAGGTCTAACTTAAGTCCATGTTTTGTAATAAGGGGGTTAGAGTTTCTTGCCGGTTCTTCTCCAAGGTCTCCCGCCGTAGGGTTTGCGAACCGATGGCGTAGCTTCTATGACGTTCACAAGTATTGTAAATAACAATCTAAATTGAATAAACAAAGGAGATTTTTCAGTTTTGTATGGAGCCTCGGCTAGGACTTTGTACACTATACCATAGGCAAGCAAAAGATAAATATAAAAACTGAAAACTAATTAGATCGCAATAAGCTAACGCGTTTGATGGTACAAAAGCATTATCTAGTCTTAATAATTATGCAACCCCGATTCAATATGGCGGTAAAATGTCACACTAACATTAAAAAAAAGGTTCACATTGACAGATTATCATCAGTCGTCAATGTCATCGTTTTTTCGTACAGAAACATCAAAGTTTCCGAACGTGATTTAAATATGGTTGCCAGTGTGACCATGGATGGCAAAGAATTTTTATTTCACAGTTTATTTTTGTACCATTTATCCAGAAAGACAATGAGAATTTTAATATTTTATTTGACTTTACTATATTTTTTACTATTAGTACGAATAGTGTACAATGTCCTAGCCGAAAATGAAAAATGTCCTTTGACTTTTGACTTTTAGAACGCGAAGTGCGTGATCAGCGCGCACGACAGCCCGCTGGCGGCGCTGGCGTGGTCCATGTGCGGGCGGCGGCTGGCCACCGCCTCCGAGCGCGGCACCGTCATCCGGGTGTTCGCCGTGCCCGACCGCGCGCGCCTCTACGAGTTCCGGCGCGGCGTCAAGCGCTGCGTCACCATCGCCTGCCTCGCGTTCAGCGCGTGCGGCGCCCTGCTCGCCGCCACCTCCAACACAGAGACCGTGCACGTGTTCCGGCTGCAGGAGGGAGGCGAGTACCCCACCGTCACACACACATATACACACACAGACACGACACACCGTCAGCATGGCCTGCCTCGCGTTCAGCGCGTGCGGAGCTCTCCTCGCCGCCACCTCCAACACCGAGACCGTGCACGTGTTCCGGCTGCAGGAGGAAGGCGAGTACCCCACCGGCACACACACACATACATACACAGACATGACACACCGTCAGCATCGCCTGCCTCGCGTTCAGCGCGTGCGGCGCCCTGCTCGCCGCCACCTCCAACACCGAGACCGTGCACGTGTTCCGGCTGCAGGAGGGAGGCGAGTACCCCACCGTCACACACACATATACACACACAGACACGACACACCGTCAGCATGGCCTGCCTCGCGTTCAGCGCGTGCGGAGCTCTCCTCGCCGCCACCTCCAACACCGAGACCGTGCACGTGTTCCGGCTGCAGGAGGAAGGCGAGTACCCCACCGGCACACACACACATACATACACAGACATGACACACCGTCAGCATCGCCTGCCTCGCGTTCAGCGCGTGCGGCGCCCTGCTCGCCGCCACCTCCAACACCGAGACCGTGCACGTGTTCCGGCTGCAGGAGGAAGGCGAGTACCCCACCGGCACACACACACATACATACACAGACATGACACACCGTCAGCATCGCCTGCCTCGCGTTCAGCGCGTGCGGCGCCCTGCTCGCCGCCACCTCCAACACCGAGACCGTGCACGTGTTCCGGCTGCAGGAGGGAGGCGAGTACCCCTCGATTACGTACTACAGTGTAGTCCAATCAAACGAATAAAGATCTCTGTTCGGTGCTATACAAACGAACACCTCAGCAAAACTCACACATAATACAACAACACAATTTACATATAATAATTGTTTCACTCAATTAACGTCCGTATGGCAACAGCTACCATTTGCCAATCGCATGCTCAATATAGATAGAAATAATTAGTATAACCAGTTTTAATAATAAAATAACTCAGTGATAACTAAAAAATCTGCTGCAGCTAACTATCGCGCTTAATCAAAAACCTTTTCATGGTCCTTCGAGTCGGATTCCTACCGGCGACCTATGGATGCACCATCGTGCTAAGCTAAAATCTTTTCAATCTCTTCAGCTGAATTTAATTAGAGATATCAATTTAATGCATTGTTATAATCATGACTTTTTAACTTGCTCTCGCTTCGCAACATACTATTCTAGGTGGAAATCGAGTTAATTTCACCTGTTCAATGTTATCATTCGTTTTAGTTAATATTTGATTTCATAGATATCATTTTACAGTTCTGAATCGCTATGATTTCGCATGCCGGTTACATAGTATCTGGCTATTTCAATTTTGAATATACTCTATTCAGAAGCTTTATTTGTAAATAGCACTGACCTCTATTATTAATAAATTGCACAGTCTATCTCCATACAAATGACAGCTAATTTTGTGTGGCAATTTGAAGCGTCACTACGAGTGTCCCGAAAACTAATTTTGACATAATCATTATTACAGTCGACATAAGAATATCACTAAATTTAGTTACATGGACACTCGTATCTGCCTCAAGCTTGGCGTACAGCGCCAAAATGGCGATACTCAAATAGGCACAAAAATATTTTATGACAGCCAGTCCAGCGTGTAAATAAGAGAGGTCAGTGGTAAATAGTCGCCAACAAATTTTTCAGCTTAATAGTTTTGGGACACTTAACACACCTATATTATTCGATGTAGGAAGCGGAGCAGGTGAAGAAACGAGCTCCGGCGAGAGCGAAGAGGCGGGCGTGACGGGGGCGGGCGCAGGAGCGGGCGCCGTCAGCGCGGGGGGCGCGGGCGCGGGCGGCGAGGGCGGCGGCTGGATGGGGTGGCTGGCGCAGGCCGTGTCGGCCGGCGCGGGCTACCTGCCGGCGCAGGTGGCCGACGTGCTGGCGCAGGGCCGCGCCTTCGCCGCCGCGCGCCTGCCCGCCACCGGCCACCGCGCCGTCGCCGCCATCACCAAGTCAGTACCCACACCCGCGGTGACCCCCCACACCCACACATGGGGGCGGGCTACCTGCCGGCGCAGGTGGCCGACGTGCTGGCGCAGGGCCGCGCCTTCGCCGCCGCGCGCCTGCCCGCCACCGGCCACCGCGCCGTCGCCGCCATCACCAAGTCAGTACCCACACCCGCGGTGACCCCCCACACCCACACATGGGGGCGGGCTACCTGCCGGCGCAGGTGGCCGACGTGCTGGCGCTTCCCGTTCTCGGCTTAAATTACTATTCCAGATATTTGACAATAGATAAAAATGAAATAATTGTCATTTACATCTCATTACATATTTTTTTATCCATGTTGTTTAGCCCTCCAGATTGGAAGAAATTTATATTTTTCTTTTTAATACTGGTTCACGGCATGGGCTAGGAGAAGTATTTTGTGTTTTATTTATTGTTTTTTTAATTGGTTAATATGTATGTTTGTTTTTACCCTCTTATGTTAATTAGCTGCCTGCCTGCCTTACCAACACGGTTTCGACGGAAGATCAGCGTTGATCACAATCCAAGCATTATGCTGAGTCGGGACCGTTTCGGGACATAGGCTTTTTGTTTTTTGTTTTATTTTTATGTATGTATCTCTGTGATGTCCTAAATAAATAACCTTTCTTTCTTTCTTTCATTATTTTAATTTTTACTTTATTGAATTCACAATGCAACAACTTTTTCTAATACTTTATTTTCGATATTTTCAATAATAAAAATTTCATTATGAATGCAATAAAGTAAAAATTAGAGTAAGTAATTAGTCTAATTTTTACTTTGAATTTTTCTAAAAAATATTTTTTTATTATGGTAATGTTCTTGAACTCATTTTATCGGCATTATTAACGATATGCCTACCCTAGCTTTTTAATATTTTAATTTTTCAAAACCAGTTAGTACATTATACTAGGTAGGTGTACCTATATGTATAGTGATGCAAAAGTACAACGCATTCGTTTCGAGTTGGCTACCTCTTCCGCGCTCCTAAATAGACCTTATTACGTAATAAGGTCCGACGTAATAGATCGTTATTAACAGACCTTAATACGTCGGTATAAGGTCTGTTTAGGAGCGCGGTGCGGTGAAGCGGAGAGAGGTAGCTGCCAACTCGAAGCAAACGCGTAGTATAATGTGTACAGTCCCACAATCTTTTCTGTTCCGGTGACAGCGGCGTTATGTACGTTTTTCTTTTTTTATGTTGCAATTTAACCGGCCAAAGAAGTCATCTAAGCCCTAGTTCAGACGACGGCGGGAACCGCGCGGTTTGACACGCGATTTTAGTTACACTGCTGTCAATATTCGACAAGTTACTTACCCCGCTGATCCTGAGCGAACAGTGTATAACAAATCGCGTGTCAAACCGCGCGGTTCCCGCCGTCGTCTGAACTAGCACTTACGGTCAGAATTAATAACCTATCTACAGATAGGGATAGGTGCAATCCAGATTAGTTGCTAAGCAACACTTAGCAACACCCTGGCAATTGTCATTAATTGTATGTTAATATCAAGCGTTGCATAGCAACTAATCTGGATCGCACCTATCCCTATCTGTGGATAGGTTATTAATTCTGGCCGTAAGACTTTCAGCTGCCATTAGCGCTATGGTTGGACATCAACTTGACAGCAAATAGTATATTTCATTACGAGTGCGGAAAGCCTGTCATTGCAAAGAGTTCCGACAAATGTCTACCCGAGCCGAGGCGCAGCCGAAGGTGAGGGTTGACAGTCGGAACAAGTTGCAATGACGGTTCCGCACGTGTACTGAACAACTATTTTTAATACAGTTGCGAAAAAATTAAGCAATTTTATAAAATAATAAAAACACAATCAACTCGACTAACTAATCATTTGGAAAATGGCGCCAACCGTAAAAGAATATATGCAGAGATTTTTTTTGTTTTCTTCACCCATTTTGGGTAGGCAGAGGGAACTATGCCCACACAGCCAAGTCTTCAGTAGATTTTTTTTATTGATATGAAATGAAAATGAAATTAAATGAGATGAAATGAAATGAAACCTAATCTAACAAAAGCAATCCGAATCCTACAGGAGCACCTTTCCTTATTTCTCACTTTTACTACATCGTTTTCAATTAAAGGCAAATTATTGCACTAATTCCACCATACTAAGTACCACAATAAAAACCAGAAAAATGTAATTTAGAAAATTAAGAAATATAAGGTCCGTCATTTTCTTTTCACTTACCCGCGCAAACTTCTATAAGCAGAGACTATGGCAGTGCACGTCATACAGCCAACTTTTTAATATTTATAAAAATTTGGCCGATACTAATATTAATTTAATGTTTAAATTTCAATTAAAATTGCTTTTAAATCTGATATTGAAACAAATTAGTAGCTTCTTTTGAGAAATATTTGCATGAATCATAAAAACTTCTATGATTTTTTTTTTGTAAAAACTTCGTGGTCAGTTTTTTCTTTTTAATAGACATTACTTTGACAGTTGGGAAAGAAAACGCACGAGTTCGGGAAAGGTAAAGAAAAAGCTCAAGTGTGTAATAGGCCACATCCCGAACGCTATACGTCCCTGCAATACGCCACTTTTTGAGCAACTGTATTAAAAATGACATTAAAAGAAACACGTTAGTTTCACATTTTGGCCACCGGAACAGAAAATTTTGTGGCACTGTAGTCACGTTGTGTCTGTGTCTGTGTGTTAGCGTGTCGCGCGCGCCGCGTCTGCTGGTGGCGACCAGTGCGGGCGTGCTGTACGTGTACGCGCTGGACGCGGCCGAGGGCGGCGAGTGCGCGCTGCTGCGCACGCACCAGTTCCTGGCCCTGCCGCACGCGCACGCCCCCGCGCACAGCGAAGGTAACGCCCCACCCCGCCCCGTCAAAACATGCCACCCCTCATTTTATGATCTTTTATGACCTCGATCGCTCCGTCGATCGACCTAACTCGCCAACACTAACGCGGCGGGGCGGCGGCGGGCCGGGCGCGCTCGCCCGCGCCCCCGCCGCCGAGCCGGACATGCTTCTTTCTCTTATTTTGTTATCTTCCATCCCCCTCCTCCTCGTTCCCCTCGCACCCGTCCCCGCTCACCGCGCCGCTCGCGGGAGGACTCACCGACCTAATACTTAACACTCCGCTCGTCCGCGCCGCGGAATCGGATTCATCACTCACGCTTACTTTTCACGATTTGTTTTTTTTCGGCACCCCCGGCTCGATATCGCCGGAGCCGACGGAGGGGCCGCGTGGCCCGAGTCTTTGATGTGTTACGATGCTTTGTTCTGGGCGCGGCGCAGCGGCGGCGGCCAACAGTTACTCGGGCGCTCTACGCGGCCGGGACCCCACGCGGATGACAGGTACCGCCCGCCCACACCGCCCTCACCGCCCGCCCCCGCCCACACTGTACACGACACACACACACACACACACACACGCGCACGGGTGACCCGAGCGAGCGCCTCCCGAGCTTTCCTATAGTTAGCTTGTCGCGATGTAAATATTGTAAAGCGTTCGCCCGCGTCGGGTGAGCTCCGCTTTCGAATGGACGTGATTTCGGACGTCCGTCGTGCTAACCGCTTCGTGTGCCGCCACTAATCGGGCGATTTGTCGCGGCCCGTCGTCCCCGCGCTCCCCTCCCGCAGTCCCGCCCGAGGTAGGCAATAGGCGAGAGGCGTCGGATCTGCCGGTCCGGCGCCGGTGTCGATCGGCCGGCGACCGGCACACCAGTACAGCGTGCGTCCCCGCAGGAGCGGGCGCGGGCGCGGGCGGCGCCGCGGCCGAGCGCCGGCCGTCGCTCGAGTAGGCGAGGTGAGTGTTGCCGCCACCGCAGAATATGACTTGCGACCGCACGCTTATGTGATGTCATAGCCGAATCTAGGGGGCCGATCTTTTTCTTTTTAAATTAAGTTTCAAAAAATACCTATAAAATGATTATTTATATTGTAATACCCCGGTCAGGTTAGACTTTAAATAAAATTTTGTACAATAGCAGAAGACAGTTAATTTTAGTGCAAAGCGAAATGTTGCTTCTGAACAAGGAATAGGGTGTAATTTTCTAGCTAATCTGCATTAGAAAATGTGTAATGCTGTTTTTCTTTTATTCCAATAGCATAGAGAACTTTTTGCTTTGCTCGTATGAGCTGTCATAGAAAAACCCTGCTACATTTTACAAAATACAATTCGGATCGAGCTAAACATTGGTACAGACAGACAGCTTTAAAATGATCTAAGCGTCCTAAACCTCCAAAAATATCTGAACGTTTGACAAAAATCACCCTTAGCAAAATATTTTACGGTGTACTTTCATTTGTTGTCTTTTGTTCTCAAACAACAAATATAAATGCGCCTTTACTTCTTGAGATAAGGTGGATTTTTGTCAAATGTTCATGTACGGGCAAGCGCCGTACAGTTTGTCACATCAGCACTTTTACGCCACATGCACTAATTTAGGTCATTCATCAACTCAGTACGTGTTCGAATATCATAGCCGTCGCGCACTCTCATATCATTTTAATTTTAAGACGTTTTTATATCAATATATCAGTTTTTTACATTTATCAAATAGTTTAATTTAGCAATCATTATCAACTATCACTAAAAGAGTGTATAAACCATACAGTTCAGATATTTTTGGAGGTTTTGGACGCTTAAATCATTTTGAAGCTGACTGTACGAATGTTTGGGGCACCATCGTAAATGAAATCTGAAAAGTCCTCTAAAATCCTACCTGTGCAAAAAAGTTTTCAAGGTTGCATGTATGAGATTATGCGTTTTTCAGTTAGGAATACTACATGAGACAAAAATTGTAATGACGCAACGCTTTATGCCATGCGCAATCGGTAAAACAGACCTATTGCTTAGACTGAGTAAAGGAAAATAGACCTTAAAGTGACGAACCTTTTAATACTACCAGTGCACCTGGTGACTGAGGAGAAACCGTAAGCGACCAGCCAAACTAATAAAGTTATTGGCATGTTTTCTTTACAATATTCAGCGAGGTTGGCCCTTTCTCTTGAATACAAAAATTTAAAGTCTGGAGTATCTGATGAAGAAACCTAAGAGCTCTGGTAACCTATGGAAAATAGGGAAATGTCTCGTTTTCTCAGAAATGGTGAGTCTTAGGAATAAAGGTGTACGTTTTTATTTAGATAATGGCATGATCTTATTTGTCTCGTCTAGAATTCGGTCTAGAAATCGGACCGTTTGCCTGAAAAACGCCTGAATATCATTTTTTACGCAGTAAGATTTTAGTGGACTTTTTAGGTTTCATTTGTAATGGTGTCCCAAACATTCATATCAATTTTGAGCTCATGCGAATTATGATATTTAAGTCTAACTTGATCGGGCAATAACATTTAATTAATAAATGCATATTTGTGTTATCAATCTCGTGTAATAAACTTGCTTTTTAGAAAATAATAAAAATATAAATCACCTTTATTTAATTTCCTCAGCACAGCAAACGTAGACAGAAGCAGCGCACGAGACCGCACGCTGTACCCAGACAGCTCGCATGCAGTTTGACACACGTGTGAACTGCTTTAAAACTATGTGTTATCTGTGCTCCGTTGATGCTGCTGCCAAAAGTATGATAACTGACTCGCGTTATTCAAAAAATGGGACGTACTTTTGATGGCGTGCCTATATTTGGTACAATGTAGCCGAATCCTTTGACAGCTTATTCATGTAAAGCAAAAAGTTCTTTGTGCTTTTGAAATAAAACACTTTTACACATATTTTTTTCAGCTCGAGCTCCAAAACCGCTTTGAAGCCCTTGAGAACAGCATCGATGTGGACGATCTATACAACATGGTGGTGGATACTGTCCGCACGGAAGGGTCCAAGCACTACAAAACCCACCGTCCTAAATAAAAGAAACTCCAGCCACACTATCCGACTCATGGATCAGAGAAACGAAATGAAACTAAGAACTCGGCGGATTCCCTTCGTTCGTTATCGACAGCTAAATAGGCAGATCTCCAAGTCCTTGACAAGCGACCTTCGCCAATTTAATACCGAGCGTATTAAAGAGGCCATTGAGCGGAATAAAGGCTCCAAAGTGTTCGCTAGAGATCTGGCTATAGGGCAAAGTCGAGGCTGCAAACTGAGGACGGTAGCATCATTTCATCAACACCTGAAATCCTGAGGGAGATTGAGAGTTTCTATAGACAGTTGTACTCCACGCAAACACCTGTTGAAAGTAAGGCTACAGACCCTAGAGCCAAGCTTACCCGACACTACACCTAAGATATCCCGGACGTCAGCCTGTACGAGATAAGAATGGCTCTCAAGCAGCTCAAAAACAACAGGGCTGCGGGTGATGACGGAATCACAACAGAACTTCTGAGAGCGGGCGGTAAGCCGATAGTCCTCCAGAAGCTCTTCAACTCTGTCATCCTCGAGGGCAAAACGACAAAGGCATGGGGCAGAAGCGATGTGATGCTGTTCTTCAAGAAGGGTGATAAGACTCTCTTGAAGAACTACCGACCCATCTCGCTTCTGAGCTATATCTACAAGTTGTTTTCGATAGTCATAACGAATCGTCTCGCTCGCAGGTTTGACGACTTCCAACCTCCCGAACAAGCCGGGTTCCGAAAAGGCTATAGTACCATAGACCACATTCATACGCTGCGGCAAGTTATACAGAAGACAGAAGAATATTACTTGCCACTATGCTTGGCGTTCGTGGACTATGAGAGTCTTTGATTCGATCCGAGACCTGGGCGGTGCTGCAGTCTCTTCAGAGGTGCTAAATAGACTACAGGTACATCGAGGTGCCGAGGTACTTATACCAAAACGCCACCATGTCAATCCGATTACAGAACCAGAGCTCTAATCCTATCCAACTACAGCGAGGTGTGAGACAGGGAGACGTCATATTTCCGAAACTGTTCACAGCTGCGTTGGAGGATATTTTTAAGCTAGTGGACTGGAAAAGATTCGGCATCAACATCAATGGCGAGTACCTAACACACCTGCGGTTTGCCGATGATGTAGTTCTCATGGCTGAGACCTTGGAAGACCTGAACACAATGCTCAAAGATCTGAGCAATGCATCCCAAAGAGTGGGTCTGAAGATGAACATGGATAAGACGAAAATCATGTCCAATGCCCATGTTGCATCCGCTCCAGTTAATGTTGGGAACATTACATTCGAAGTTGTTGACCACTATGTCTACCTGGGACAGACAATCCAATTAGGTAAGTCGAACTTTGAGAAAGAGATCTCTCGGATGGGCAGCGTTTGGGAAGCTCCGGCATATTTTCGCGTCTAAAATTCCTCAATGTCTCAAGACTAAGGTCTTTGACCAGTGTGTGTTGCCAGTTATGACTTATGGAAGCGAGACGTGGTCTTTTACTATGGGTCGCATAAGAAAGCTCAAGATCACCCAGCGAGCATTGGAGAGAGCGATGCTTGGTATTTCCCTGCTCGATCGAATCAGAAATAATGAGATCCGCAGGAGAACTAAAACGACAGACATCGCTCGAAGAATTGCTCAGTTGAAGTGGCAGTGTGCGGGACACATAGCGCGGAGAACCGATGGCCGTTGGGGCGGAAAGGTTCTCGAATGGCGACCGCGAACCGGACCACGTTCCGTGGGCAGGCCCCCTACAAGGTGGATCGACGATGGTGCGCGGTCGTGGGAAGCCGCTGGATGCGGGCAGCGCAGGACCGATCGTTGTGGAGATCCTTGGGAGAGGCCTATGCCCAGCTGTGGGCGTTCGTACGGCTGAAATGATGATGATGACACATTTTTTTTATGAAGCTTATGTTTCGATCAACAGAACTAGGTGTTATTGTTGATCGAAGAGCTTATGCTGAGAAATAGACCCTATTTGTGCAGAAGCAACATTATGCTTTTCACGAAAATAAGCTGTCACAGGAGCCATGCTACATTGTACTCAGTATGCTAAGGCTTCAAACAAAATCAAGCCTGAAACTGGAAATGTTGTTTTTGTGTTTTGGTTAGCCGATCTTTTTTTGTATCACTGTACCAACCATCCTAATTATTTTATGTTGAAAGAATAAAATGAATATTACGAGATTATCGAATCGAGTCCTTTTTTAGGAAACAAAAGTTTTAAAGATTCTATGGCAACACTTACGCCGATTTGTTTTCAAAGTGCGCTGCTTCTGTCCTGCGTTTGCGAGCTGAAGTTTTAAAATTTTATTATGTTTTAAAATCAAATATTGAAAAAATCGGCCGCCATAGTTCATCTCCAGTTGGCCCGAGTAGCATCGTGGCCGGGGCTTTAAAGCGTGAATCATTTCATTATCTGTTCCAAATCGTGGGAGTTGGGACCTTTTGGGATAAAACCGCGCGTCACCGGTCACTTTCATCCGTTTGTGTAACGACAGCAATGATCCCTTATGAACTGCGAGCTATTTGTGTTTCATATCGTATTCTTAAAATTTAGGCCGGAGCTGCACTGTTACGGCTACATTACTGTACAAAGTAAGGTATTTTATACCTATTTCATGTAATAGATAATTGACTGCCACCTTTATAACCTTGGTGTTGATACTTCTTATCGTTTATAAACCGTAACTCGTACAGTATTTTATATTCAGTCTTTTATTTGTTTGTTAAAATAAAATTTTCATTTTTTATCGCCTTAAATTCAGTTTACGAACCGCCAAAAGGTCCTATCAAATTAATAGTGTTTGGAACAGATTATTATAATGCCACTACGGCAAGACTTTACTAAAATCTCGACATACATCGAACATTGAACACAAATACCAAGTCTATTGAAATTGTGTGTATATAAAAATGAATTAGAAATTCTTTCATAATATTTGTAACTGTACGTTTAGTTAGATTCAATCGATTTCCCCCGACTCCCTGGGTTTCTTTCCTTTTAACTTTCAATTGGCGAAATTGATGTCACAGTGCTGGGTTGTGTGTCCGCATTGTGCATACCACTAACAGGTCAATTTGTGTTACTTGGATACTTCTCTGTGTCAGTAGTTATGTGTGATTAGATTATCGAAGACAAGTGAGAACACAACGTGTACAGTGGGCAGAGGGTTTGGTTTTGTCAATCACGTCTTGTGGTGTCGTTTTGCGCTACTCGTCTGCTCGCACTCTACTGTCGCTCGAGGAACATTTAGCTCCGATCGAAGTCGGTTAATGCATGCTTTTTGATTCACAAATTATTAGATTCATATTCCTTTAAAGACTAGGTTTAATGTGGTTCTGTATTTAAACTAAATGCTAGTCACTCGAGTATGTCGGCGGAGCTAAATTCAGTTTCCCATTACTTTTAATTATTTGCTACTATTATTGTGACAAAAATTTAAAACAGCCCCCCGATTCACGAACCGTCGGAAACGCTCCCGACAGCGGAATGGATGCCCTGTCTCTGTCACTCACTATAGCATAGACTAAGACAAAGCACAGAATTCGAATCCGATTTCGTTTCCCACGGTTCGTGAATCAGGGGGCAGGTTTGTCTTCCGATGAGGATCCACGAAAACATTAAACGGTCGGTTTATTGACTATCCCCAGAAACAGAAAATGCCTAGTAGAATAGATAATAAATCGGTCCCAAGTCCCAAACAAGTCGAGTCGCTAAGGAACATAACAGATTTTTTTTTTTGTAAATGTCGTTACCTGACTAAGAAAAGCTGGCAAGTTTCTTGCGCCCATTCTTCTTGTCAATTAAAAAAGTCTTGAATGGGCGGTAGGAAAATATTGACGATTCATAAGAACATATTTATTATGTCTAAGTGAATAAATATTTTTCTTTTTAATTTTTTTTTCAATAGGCTCGCACTAGGGATAGAATAAACTAAAAAGTGTTAATGTTTTAAAACTGGCCGTTTACGAGCGACAGTAGAGTGCGAGCGCTCGCTTGCGCCGCCCGATAGGGGGGGCGGGGGCGGTGACCGCGCGCCGGTAGCAGTCCCACAGCCGCTGTGTTCGCAGAGTCGGAGCGCGCGGGCGAGCTGGGCGCCGCGCTGGAGGGCTCGCCCCCGCGCGGCGCCTACGACCTGCGCGACCCGCGCCACTTCCCGCCCATGCCGCCCGCCCACGCCGGCCCCGCCCACGCCGACGAGTGACCCGACCCAAGCTACCCACAAAAAAAATACAAAAAGTGATAAAACGTGTGTACGCTTTGTACGCGTTACAAAAATATGAAAAGTTGTAAATGTATTAAAAAGATACTGTAAAAAAATTTAGATTCTAAATAAGGTCGCGCGAACGTCGTCCCGTCGTACCTGGCGAGTCGAGGCTGCGTCTGATCCCTGTAACGACGTTCCTTTATTAAAATGCTGGAAAATATTAAAATACTGCATTGCAAGTTTGCCGGAACGGCAAATTTTTTGGTCGTTTAAATCGACTATTTATAGCTTTCATGAAATAAAATAAAATTGTAACTGATCTATACGGGATTTGCTCATGTGTTTGTAAATTGCAGTACCTAGATCGTGTTCGATGTGAAGCCCCGCCTCCGGCCGGACGACGCGCGCGCCGCGGGGCCCCGGGCCCCGGTGTACATATTTTGTAAACTATAGAAAAAGCTCTTGTATTATAATTTAGCAGCGGGGCACCGCCGCCGCATCACCTAGTGTCTTCTCAAAAGTTTTTAGTAAAAACTAATCACGTTATCCTCTTTCGTGAGCTCAATCTCCGATCAAATCCGATCGCGCGCGGCCAGAGCTCCTGAGGAACTCCTTTAGCCTCACACGATCGGATCGCGTTGGATCGTTAGGCGTGGATCCGGCTAATCGCTTTTATGGTTCAATGTTGGCGAGTCTGGTGCGCGGCGGTGTCCCGGCGGCGTCCGCGCTGCTATGTGGCCCGCTACAAAACAACTAGAAGCAAACGCATTTAAATGTTTTGCGTTGCCATCTCACTCCCGCTCCCCTTAATTTATAGAAAATTATTTTGATTAACACGCGTGGTGCCATTTATTTTGTTAATGTATGCTTAAGTCAAATTATATTTTGTGATATTGTTATCTTATAAAAATGTAGTTAACACATAATTCGTCCCGATCACCCGCCACACGCAGCGCGGCGCCGGCCGGCCGGGCCCATAACCTTCGAGTACGAACTCTTCGTTCCTTGTGCGTATCACGATGGACCTAATGTAAAGTAGTGATGTTTCGGGTTAGCAGCTCACTCCCGGCGAATGGCCCGGCCGCGCGCGCCTTGTGATAGTCGGTTAAGATCGATAGTATGCGTCTGTACAATGTGTGTGACTTATGTTTATGTAATATAATATGATATGTAATTCGGCGTCGAGTGCAACCCCCAGAGGACAGGTCCGGCGGACGCCGCACTCAGTATGACAAGCGCAGTGCACACGCCACGTGCGATCGTAACATTGTGACGACGGCGCGGCAGCTTCTCCCCGTACTACAGACACACATGCAAAAGGACGAATATTGTACGTTTTGTGGTATCGGAATTTTGCACTTAGCTCCTTGACTTGTAGCTGTGATGCAGCACTAATGCTCAATCAATAAATTGTTCAGTGATCGTTATATTTAACTATCGATCATGAAAATACACACATTTTCAGAATTATTACCTACCTTGACGATGAAAGATAAGTTTTTAAATTGGGAAATAATGTAAATTGTAATTTCTTACACATGATGGACATTGAAATTCATATTGTAATGATTGATATTCATAATACATTGTTTTACATTATAAGTAAGTAATTAAACGTGCTACCGTTGGTTTAGGCTATCCGATGTGTTTAATTTCCGCGCCGAGCGCACGCGCCCCGCAGCGCGAGCTGTGCGCTGCTAGACACTAAATTGTATATAATTATGAATAAATATTTTTACAAAAGCATAAGGGTGTTTCATTGAAATAAAACTCGTTGGTTACAAAGTAAGTCGACTGTATTCGTCAGCCCGCGTCGCCGCCGCCTCCAATAAATAACGTAACATATACAACACGCCCGCGAAATATCACAATGCAGAGCGTCATAATAAACAATTCACCACATAGGACCGGTAGTCGGTGTGCACGCGACTACAAACACTTATATGAATGGTCATAGCACATTACATCAACTCAACGTCGAATCTACTCCAAATCAAGTCATAGTATGGCATTGAAATGTAAGCTTTATTTCATGTTGCATACGAGTGAATTTTTCAACACGGTGTCGACGAGTCGGCAACGAGCTTGCAGCTAGCGGGCAACGCGTTATCCGTCCGAGCCCCGCCCTCTTTCCTTCATTCATTCCGCGTACAGTTCCAAAACAGAGCGTATTTTCATCATCGAGTATTATCGCTATTATTGTCAGTTCTTGACATGTGAAGCGAAACATTTTCAAATAAATACGCCTGCTCTAGATGAAATTCTAATAACCACTGTTTGATTTTATATGGTTTCCAACTCGTTGACAACGCGTTTCCCACTCGACGCCAAGTCGTCCACTGGTGACCGACGAGTTGATCGTCTAGTCGACGAGTCATGACGACCCGTTGATACCCCGAGTCGATAGTTCGAGTTGGAACGGTGTTGCATTGGCGTCGAATTGATGTAATGTGCGGTGACCAACTGTGTGTCGCTCATCAGAAGCCCTGTGATAGTAAAAATCAAAATGATCTTTGCTCACGGAACCTCTATTACCCCAACATGACAATTTTTTTATTGACTATCGTGACTGTGCTGCCCACATCAAAGAGAACAGTCCAGTCGCTATCGGAAATATCGAAGCGGGCGAGTTACTCGGTATCCCTAGCTCATCCAGGTTGACTACGGGTCTGCGTCAGTGTCCGTAATCCATCCTAGGTGTACCAAGGGTCAGAACAAGTGCCCGTATACTTAATTTATTGTTACATTACAGTACCTACAGGTAAGTAAATTTTCCACATTATGTTTACATCTTTATTGTCACCCTGTCTGCGTCGATTTATTGATAAGTCGCTGCTCTTATATTAATGACAAATTATATGTTCTCATGTTATTGACTTTATTGAGTGTAACGAATTAATTTAAATTTAATGATGCTCCGAAATATTTGAGTACCTCGCCCGCTTCGATATTTCTGATGGCAACAGTTCTTGATGATGGATGTGCGCATGCTACAGTTACTGACTGCACTAGGTACAGTGCGACAAGGATCATTTGGCGCGCGGCTGACATTGGCATTAGTGCTAGTTGACTGATAGACTAGCTAGAGTAGGGTTAGTCCGATTTCGATCGCGCGACAAAATATCCTTGTCGCACTGTAGGTACCTACTCTGGATATGTACGCAGCCATACACACTACATGAAATTCGTTTCAAACGGCCCTCTAATCTCGACTACGCTTTATTTCATGGAAAATGCATTGCCTATCAAAGTGTACAAATATCTGTCGACTGATATGAGTACCCGATGGTATGTAGCACCCATTATCAAAGTCAACAAGTTTCTAGCCTTGCTATCTCTTTGATGCACACTTTGATTATGGGTTTATTTGTTGGAGGTATTGTTCTATCGCGAGAATTTACATGACGGCAAGTTTATTTAGTGTCTGTTCCACAATGTCCGATTAGGAGATACTTTCCAGCTTAGTTGACAGTTTTGTATGGACTATCTGCCAAAACACAGCTGATGAGAACTTTGTGAAAACATCGTGAAACAGGCACTAAATAACTAAAATTATGACATGTTTTGACATTCGTATCATAGGAGTAGTATCACTTACTACATTTGTTTATAACTAAACAATATAATTGAAATTATTCCACATTTACACCTGCTTAATGCGCTTTCACATCAGTCACTTTAGTGCTGTGTTTGCTATAGGTACTTAGTGTTAGGGAAAAGGTATATACATTCGAAAGGAGGTGATAGTACCCATGAATACGAAAAACTTATCCTAAGGAACCAGCTCTGATATCGTATAATCGGCTGCTCGACACATTTGTAAGAGTAAGTATGTATTGAACTTGGTATGGATCCCCGCTCATTTATTTTTCGCTTTTCAGAGTTGGTTTCTTGGTAAAGTTGTTCGTATTGATGGGTACTGTCATTCCCTTTCGGATGTATATACTTACCCTTTCCGTAACAGCCTGTATATTATTTATGACATCACTCCAGGCACTGAGCCGACGCACGCTAGCGAGTTGCTGCAGCGCTTCTCCATTGCCTCATGTGAAAGCGTTGATACAATTTCAAATAAAATTACAAAAATATAACGACAAATCATTACATAATAACTATAAATAAATACGATAGAGGACACAATCAATAAAAATGCAACGCTTCTAAATGAGCAAATGATGACCTTTACAATGATTATCAATCAGTGTCATATTAACCGAAGGAATTGAGTAAATCTGCCTGCCTAGCATGACCATCATTATATCAAGCGATATGATATAGCACGTTATGCTGTCTTGCTTTCACCATAGTGGGGTAAGCAAGACAGCATTACGTGCTATATGCGTGTGATAAAAGCCGCTCATGCTAGGCCGGCTGGAGAGATCTTGTTTAGACACACCGCGAGCAATTTGTAGAACACAGCTCTTTGAGATGCGTCATTACATAAAAATGTTCTATCCACAAGTAAACTTGAATTCAAGGCCTGCCCCTCGCTCTTGAATGAAATTGGATTGGTATTGGATCGAGTTATCGTCAAAAATTAGGACTTAATTGGAAAGCGATAAGGTTCGTTAACTTCATGTTTGGCATTTACTCAATAATTGGATTTATTTCAAGAGTAAAGCTGGAAACAAATTATCGGACGCGGCATAAGGACGCGGTTGGCAGCCGCGACTTAAAGATATCTGGACTATGAAAATACACTGAGGTGTGCAAACTATCGGACGTCAGTCGCGGACGCAACCATAGACTAATATGACGTCATCGGACGTCCAGTAGCAATCTGGTGCGCTGGATGTTTTAGTCAGCCGAAGCAACGTCCCAAAAGAGTGCACACTTATCAGTCACGGCTGTCAGCCGCGTCCGTCAGTCGCGTCCGACAATTTGTTTTCGGCTTAAGGGGGCTTATTATATAAGTTTTCCAAAATATAGACAAACAGGACATTCACTATTGGACCCGGAAAACTGTCAGTTTCAACTGGCCGAGGCGACATGATACTTAGTGCCATTCCCGCATACAACCAAACAATCTGACGCGCAGCGTCGCTACACTCGACAAACGTTACATTCGATGTAACCGTACAAAAGGAGCAGAAGTAAATTTATTATAATATACACATAGATACAAACATCGAACATCAGTCGATAAAGTCTTTGGGTCGGCGCAGACAGAACGGAAAAATCCTCGTGGAAATTTTTGAGGTCATTGAAAAATGAACAATGTCACCATAGCCTAAAATACAAAATTGTATGAATAATTTGTTGTTTTCTTTTCTTTTTTGTAATTTTAGTGTATTCCCTACGTAGGAACTCCTTAAAAAAAATAAGTATTTAGGTATGTTAGGGCCAGACTATTTGTACCATTTTTAATTATTTGAGCGTTGTATACACCTGTAAAGACAATGCACGCGGTCCTATATTTATATTTGTATTATTATTTTTGTATTTATTGTGTTATTGTTGATGGTGTGTCAATTAAAATAAATAAATAAATAATTTGCTCGCGAGCGACGCCGACTTCTCTGTTGATATTCATACAATTTTGTATTTTAGGCTATGGTGACATGGTTCATTTTTCAATGACCACAAAAATTTCTGCGAGGATTTCTCGTTTCTGTCTGCGCTGAACCTTTCACTATTTTGTTGACGGCTTTTCAGTGCGCCTCCCGATCCGCCGGCACTCTGGCGGGCGGCTCGCCGCGAGGGGGCGCGGGCTGCGCCGCCGTACAAAAATAATGTAAACCTAAATTCACTATTCACAAGCCGCACGCGCGACCTCCGCAGTATAAAAAGTGGATCCTATCGACTCCCCCCGACGAATTATTTACATAGCGTTGTTTCTGAAACACACAAACCAGATCATTAGAAACATATAAATATTAGAGTACTTGCGGCTAAACGCGGTAACCGTTTAGGCGCATAATATCCAATTCGCAAAATGTCACGCGTTCGCAAAACGTCCAGTTCGCACAATGTCCAATATTCATCATAACGTCATACCATCAATCAGTGCGTTTATTGATTAGTTTAGCGTTGGGTTTTAATGATTAGTCAAGTTATTCCTTGAAAATCTGTTTTTATTTTTGTAATTTATTTTTATTTAAGTAACATAAATCATAAAATAATAAAATCAACATAAATGGTGTGACGTTATGATGAATATTGGACATTTTCGCGAACTGGACGTTTTGCGAACTGGACATTAAATGCGAACTGGGCATTATGCGAAATGGACAATCTGCGAACTGGACGTTTTGCGAACGCTGGACATTTTGCGAATTGGATATTATGCGCCTAAACGGCGGTAACAGGGGACCGGACTGTTATTGATATAATATATCAATATTTAATTACATAAAAAAATATAACTTTGAAGGGTTGTTACCCTTCAAAGTTATATATTATTAAAGTTAACTTTTGTTAAAGTGAAAAAAAAATCAATCTGTTTAATAACAAGCAAGTAATTGAGGTGCCGAATTGTGAACAACCGTGACTCTAGCCATCTCTTTCTTAAACGAAATTTTATATGGCAAGAGTATAGCGCTAACTAAGCACGTCTGACGCCACACGTAGGTTGCACTGTTCTAGTCTAATAAAAAAGTTTGACGCTCTACTTAGTTATATCTTTGAAAATATGTAAAATATTTGAAATACTCAACCGTGTTGCTAATATTTCTAAAAATATTTTAAATAGGTAACAAGCTTTTTGTAAAAATTTCATTTTTATGACAAGCCTATTTACTGACCTTTTTACCTTACTTTAATATTGTATTGTCGTCCAAACCAAACCGGTATGCAAAATTTCAGCTCTTTCGGACACTAAGAAGTAGGTCAAATTTAACTTGCAAGATTTGATTACAGTCATAGACCGGGCGGAGACGACAGTTGGAGGTGTACAATTTTTTACAGCATGCAAATTTGCAAGAACGTTTTAGACGACGACATATTATTATGTAAGCACTATCAAAATTAGATTTTTTATCCCTGGATATTAAAAAATGATTGTTTTAGAGCCGAATATATAACAATTTCAAAAACTTATTTTCGAAATTTGCACTCGCCCGAATAATTTTTTTCAGTATGCAAATTGTAGTATCGATAACGTTTCTAGTGTAAGTGACAAATATGCGTTTGCATACTTTTCACACGCGTACCTACTTTTTTTTGTTACAGTTTAAAATTAAATTTCAAGTGTGATGCACAGGGATAAAAATTCTAATTTTGATAGTGCTTACATATGTCGTCGTCTAGAACGTTCTTGCAAAGGAGAACGGCGAGAATCGCCCTAATATTTTACGAAGTCGTACACTTTCAGAAACATGAAAATTAAATTAATTTAAACTCCTACAATTAACTTTTACAAACGCCTGATTTATTAAAGAATGGAATAAAAAGATAAATAACTTTCAAATCGCAAATAATTGACTGAACCAGGCAAAATAACATTGAAACACTTCATAAATCCGTTTCATTTGACGCAGTAGTCATGTAAAACAAGGGCATTTATTATTTACATATTATTAGATACCTAAATCAAAGAAGGTACTTAACATAAATTAAAAACTAATGAAGATCCGCACGCAAAGCTTAGCGCAGATGGCGCCAGCAGCGGCAGCGGTGCGATACTTACCTATGTCTTTATTAAAATAATGATTCCTTTCGTTATTTGTCTTTGTTATTACCTACCCATTCATCTATTTTATCATTCATTATTTATTAGTAAATCATTATTTCCGTTGTTTTTAAATAAAATGTATAAATGATTTTTACCCTAACCTCTATTTTTTTAGGTTATTGACCATATCTCTGTTGTCCCAACTTTAAAAGCATATAAACAATTAACTTTTTTGTTAGTCTAGCATAGTTCTTTAAGTACCATTCGATTTTTTCCATGAACGAGACCTATAAATAGAGGTCTGAAAACACATAGAAGTTCGCCAGTCTCCTTTGCATGCTGTAAAAAATTTTACACCTCCAACTGTCGTCTCCGCCTGGTCTATCAAGCAAACATTGGGACAGGTGAAAAAGCTTATAAAAAAGTTTTTAGTAAAAATATCTTTTTTATGACAGACAAACTTTTTTGCTGACTGTACTTTAGTATTGTATTGTCATCTGAACCAAACCTGTATACTAAATTTCAGCTCCATCGGACACTGGGAAGTGGGTTAAATTAAGCTTGCAAGATTTGTTCCCCACTAACTAACATGGCAAGTTAATAAAAAGCTTGTAAAATAATCAGTCAGATCCCCCATTGTAGGAGTATGTGGGGGTGTGTCATAACATAACATGCGTCATACCTGGGCATGGCGCACATGTCGCAGGCGTCGTGGTGCGCGGCGTTGTGGAACGTGCACAGCGGGCACGTCCACACGCCGCCCGCCCCGCCGCCGCCCGCCCCGCCGCCAGACCCGCTGCCGACACACACCACACTATTATACACGGTCATCTTTATACTAACGGATCCTCGCGGTTTCACCCGCGTCGTACCTGTTCCCGTGGGAATATCGGGATAAAATATAGCCTATGTCACTCGGGAAGAATGTAGCTTTCTAACGGTGAAAGATTTTCGACATCGGTCCAGTAGTTTCGGAGCCAATTCGATGCAAACAAACAATCAAATCTTTCCTTTTTATAATAAGTATTAGTATAGATTCAAGGACAACCATTAGCATACATTTTAAAGCAAATCATAATCATTTATTTTGCCAAACACGAGTATACATAATATGCAGATGATAAGTTTATGTTACTTTCCGGATTACACGCTGTATGTCACAAACGCGATTCGTCACATACGCAGTTCGACATAAACGTTCTGATTTACTCAGTTTGTCACATACGCGATTTGTCATGAACGCGATTTGTCACTAACGCAGTAAGTCTTTAACGCCTTTTGACATAATCGCAATTCATCTTAAAACGCGATTTGTTATCATTGCAATTCACTATACCAAAAACAACCATAGAACTTGTACGAAATTGTTTAATTTTCTAACTATGTAGCAGGACCTCCTCGCCGGCCAGCGGTACACTAGCTGGAACGTCGGAAGTCACCGCCCAGTATTCAATTTGTAGATAATGTAGAGAATAAAATGTCAATCAACCAGATACTTACATACAGTAACGA
The DNA here is from genome assembly GCA_949710035.1 of Crambus lathoniellus. Taxonomy (NCBI): domain Eukaryota; kingdom Metazoa; phylum Arthropoda; class Insecta; order Lepidoptera; family Crambidae; genus Crambus; species Crambus lathoniellus. The sequence continues at coordinate 173,026 of OX453302.1, forward strand.
CCGGATTGGTAAGGGTAAGGGCGGTGGCGGAGTAGCTGTTTACCTTCGCGCTGAAATACCATTTCGAGTTGTAAGTACCTCACCTTCTTCTTCTACCTATAGCGCTTCAGCTGAGCACCTCTTCTTAGAGATATCTTTTCGCCAGACTAAACTTCTTCTTGGTGTATTCTACTCACCTAACCTGTCTATTGATTATTTTAATTCTTTCGAAACTCTCCTTGAGGAGTTTAGGCCCTCCTATGAACAAATTATTATAATGGGTGACTTTAACACGTGCCTATTGAAGTCGAACTCACGCTCGACAAAACTTCAAACTGTCCTTTCTTCCCTGAATTTACACATTCTTCCTGTCATGATTTGATATCTTTAACTGCGTAAGCAATGTGAAGTTGTGGTCTAACAAGACTACAGCGGGGAGTCAGTCGTCCTGTAGACAGTGTCGGAGGGGGATATGTCTTTAGAATAACGAGAAAGATCTATTATAATAGTTATATGCACCTAATTTAAGTCAAGTAGAAATAAAGTACTTATTGTTAACATTACCAGAGTGTTATTTATCAAAGGTCAGCAGTGGTAATGAATTCAAGCCCCAGGATATTAAAGGTAAATAAGAAATTTTATATCATTTATGACTAGCAAATATAAGTAATTTTAAATGATTCTTTACAGTTTTGTTAAAATACTTAATTAAAATATTGCTTATTTATAATTACTTATTGCAATGCAACATTGAAGTGTAAATAAACTTTATTTTCTTAAGCAACAAAAAAAAAGCTAGCAATTTTAATAATTTATGACTAGCTAACTAAAAAGTTATTTTGAAGGATTGCTTTACAGTATTGTTTAAATAATTTGACGACCGATTTGGCGCAGGGGTAGGATACCTGCCTTCTGCGCCAGAGGTCTCGGGTTCGATTCCCGAACAAGATAAATATTTGTGTGCATGAACATGTCTATTTGTCTTGGTCTGGGTGTTTTCTATGTGTATTATGTATATATTTACAAACACAAAGTATTTAAGTACTTACCTATATATTTATCCGTTGAAATTAACATAATTGGTGTGGTTGTAAAAAGTTATTTATAAAGTTATTTATTTATTTATTTATAATAATTAAAATGTTTCTTAATAGCTTTATAACTATTGCAACATTGAATTACAAATATATTTATTATTTGTTTTTCTTCTCAAAAAAAAAAGCACAAGGAAAATAGAAAGTAGTTTGTTGTTACACTATTTACTAAAGAAGGTAAAATCAGAACTACGTATAGGTACTAATTAGAAGTTATAAATTTGTAATACCACGATTAGAATAAGGATATTAATTAGGTACGTGGTACCTATTTAGTAATCTGTGACATTATCGTACAAAATTTTACTATTTGTTTACACGTATTATGGCGTGGCGACCGAGACTGTGACGTGATAAGCAACGCAGTGTCCGGTAACCGACCTCGAAACCGGCGGAATAGGACTCCCTTTGTGCAAACATCTTCGTTTATGAAATAACATTCTCAGTGGTAGAGTGTGCAGATCAATAAAAATACTTAGTTCAGTACGAGGAAATTCAAAACATTAGAATATAGACATCAAATTATAGGATTTGAATAAATTTTAGAAATACAAGAAAAAAAAACATGTTACATAGCACGTCTCGCCCTGAGAGCTGTCCTGTTGCGACTTGTTACACCAAAATAAAATTTAAACGTTATTTTAAATGTAGTTAAAAGCTAATGAGATAGATTTGCCAAATAGTTATTATATTTTTATACTTTTATTTAACACATTCCTTGCGTTAGGGTGTATAAAACATCTCCTACGTGACTTTCAGCCTGGTTCAAAACGGGTTCAAAATCTTGTTCTCTCGCTCTGTGCGGGAAGCTATCACATTTATTTCTATGCGTAGGAAAAAGACAAATATATATTTTAGCTCTCATTAGAATGTTAGCTGATTCTCACAATAAAATATACTTATTGGAGATCGATTAGGTCCCTAACGCACCTAATTGAAATTTGATTTAATCTGTGCGACATGAGGTATTATGCATCTCCTAATTTGTAGGCCTCGTAGACGCAAGGAGCGGTGTGCGAGCGGCGCGCGCGCCCGCTCGCCTTGGTTTAGTGTTGCGCGACAAGCACAAATTATATCGACAAGTTTTAACGTGAAAACTCGCGCTTCGCGTAGCCTGCGATTTTCCTTTTACGTATTGAGCACGTAAATAATACCTAATAACAATGAATCGTACAAAAAGGCGTAAAAGACAGTTAGACCTACAAATAAATGATTCCACGAGTGATTCTGGTGAGGCAACTAACTTAAATTACAAAATGGTGATAAAAAACTTGAGCCACAGAGTTGTGTACCGTAGGACAGAGTTATAATCGTAGAAAATAATATGTCCTCCACTAGTAACCGTGATTATCTGATTTAGAAGTTTTTGATACTAAGTAAATAATAACTCATTTAATGAAGAATTATTTTGACAGTCAAAGTACTGGAAAAACTATATGTACCTGTTCATCAAAATAGTATTAATCAAGATCAGTTAAAATTAACACTAACTCAAAGACTTAATTGTAATTACAAAGAGAGGTAGTTAACTTATTGAAGATATTGTGTTCATCTATTATATTCCCGTCTTTATATACACTTTGTGTATTTTTTTGAAATAAAATAATGTAGTCGATGACTGCCGCTTTACTCTATTCCCATCACTAGTTGTTATATAATTTATGGCATCATTTCTTGCGTTGTGAGATAGAGTCGATAGCCTAAAATATTTTTGTATTTACTCTTTAGATAATTGTCAGAACTTTGTGCGAACCTATATTAAGATAAAGTAGCTAGTTAATTACGCCTCAGGATGTTTACAAACCGAGACTCTTGTTTTTCAATATGATATACAGGATTTAAAAATACATATTTTTATGGGATCGATAAGGTCTCATACGCACAAAAATTAAGCCTAACTACGGAGTCATAATAGATCTCCAACGCACTATCTGAAAATTCTAAGAAAATCTTAACGCAGCGAAGGTGTTAAAGAAAATGACAAAACATTTACTAAGAATAGATCGAAACATGTGGTGTCTGTTTAGGGCAAGGCATATTTTATTAGAAAATTAGATTATCTAAACATATAAATGCCTGCAATTAAAGTATGAAAATATAATAGATGTATTTTGGATTAATTATAAGTATTTTTGCAGACAGTACATCTAAATCGTATTCTCGTTGCGGTTTGATAAAATGTTTTACTTACGTAGTAACTATTTAGGCATCTCTGGTTTTACTGCTAAACGAAGGGTTATGTGTGCCCTTGCTTTAGCTTGTGTTGTGGAGCTATGTACGTTCCATTGCAAGATGTGGGTTATGTGTGCCCTTAGTTTATGGAGCTAAGTATGTTCCATTTTAGATGAGATATGGGTTATGTGTGCCCTTAGTTTATGGAGCTAAGTATGTTCCATTTTAGATGTGATATGGGTTATGTGTGCCCTTAGTTTATGGAGCTAAGTATGTTCCATTTTAGAGGTGATATGGGTTATGTGTGCCCTTAGTTTATGGAGCTAAGTATGTTCCATCTCAGATGTGAAGTGGGTTATGTGCGCCCGCAGCTTATAGAGATATGAATGTACTATTACATACAAGGATTATGTCTGCCCTGAGAAATTATATTTCATAAATGAAATAAAAAATAAATAAAAAACGAAATATTTACTTAGACATAATAAATGTGTACTTATGAATCGTCTACATTTTACATCAAAAACAAGGGCTACGGGTGCCCTTAGATTGTTGTGTTTCCCAAGACAGGCTAATGTGCGCCCTGTATTTTAGTTAGTTCTAAAACTTATCTAGGTAATCAGTATATTTTGTTATTTACAGCTGCTTTATTTGTGATCCTCTTATTCACGATGCGAGATTTGGTTTAATTAATCAATACTTTAGTATGTCGTTCACGTGTCAACAATTTAAAGTAATTAAATAGAAAACTAATTTCTTTTTCTTATTTTATTGAGAGTTTATTGAGAGTTATTCATTCATTTCATACCTATCATTTTTTACATATGAATAGTTTAAGTAATCTGTTGAGCTATATAACTTCTTAAGCTGTCTCTTTTTTCTAAATACAACCTAATTGATTTGATGTGTTAACGTAACTTTACTATATGAATGAGACTATAATAATGGTTTGAATGGGTACAAACTGATGCATAAAAGTATGACTGCTTGTACTTGTGAATCAATATATATTTAGTTTTATCTATCCGGTTTACAGTTATACTTTTATCCTTATCCTATAATTATGAATATCTGCAATTATTTAATACTTACTAATTTTTACTTTTTCTGATCTTTTCCGAGAAAATGAAACCCGAGGTACCAACCGTTCACGCAGGTCGTGAACGGTTGAGGCATGAAGAAGACAAGCGGCGAAGGAAGCAATCACTGACGTCTGTGGGGAGGCGTGCCCGCAAAGTCGTGAGACTGAGAGAGATTTACATGCGTCTGAATGGGGAATAGAAGATGTACCTTCAAACGAAGTGAAGCCACCAACCTCACAAGTGTTGGAACCTGAACCTAGTGAGAGCCTACAGTCTGAGTCACCTGTAGCGCAACCAGAGCACCAGCCTTTCTTTACTGTTGATGAGGTATTGAAACTTTTGTCGTCGGTGCAAGAGACTGAATCGAGTAAGCAGCAGCTGAACAACAATCAGGTCAACAACGTAGTACCTGAGTTTGATCCCTCAACTAAATATCAGAATATAAGTAGTTGGATAAGGAAAGTAAGTGAATGTGCTTGCTTTACGATTGGAACCAAAAGCAAACCGCGCATTTTGCTCTTCAAAATCTGGTGGGTCTGGCTAAGAAGTGGTTTGAAGCCCTACCCTCTGTCAAATTTTACTTGGGACGAATGGCAGGCTAAGTTACTAAAAGCAACTAAAAGCTTTTCCCAACGAGCAAGATTACGGGACACTTCTGGAAGAGATACTCGCACGTACTACGCATTACAATGAGAATGTCCGAGACTATATTTCTATGATAACTTGACTTTATTGAATCGATATGAAATCAAGGGCCAGAAGGCAGTTGATTGTATTATACATGGCATTATTGACAAATCCGTTAGAAACAGCGCCCAAGCGATGAACTGTAAGGAGCCAGAAGACTTACTCAGTTGCTTAATTTCACAGCAACCCACTGATCCAGCTTTTGCCAAAAACCGTTATGAAATACTCCGGTTAATCGTCCTATATCTGTGTCGACTCTAAACGATAACTCGGTTATTTGCTTTAATTGACGTTTAAGGGGACATTCTTATCATAAGTGCCCAATCCCTCTTACTAAATGCCAAAAGTGCTCTAGGGTAGGTCTTGATTCAGCCGCTTGTAAACTAGCTTCATTAGTTCCTCGACATCGAGGAAATTCAGGCCCAGTACTGGTTCCTTAAATAGAATAAAAATATTAAGAATACGTTATGTCATATTATATTCAATGTGCTCATAATAAAGGTAGTTCTGTAAATAGAAATTATATCCTTTGCAAACGATAGATAAAAAAATTTGTAATGTATTCGGATTTAATAGAAAAAAGGAAGTTGATTGAAACTGTTGTTGGAGCAGACCAAATAAGACCCTAGGTCCTCGATAATAACACGGATAAGTCGAGTGACAGCTCCAGTAGTGATGAAGAGGATAATTTGCCTTTGTCAGCGTTGCTGCAATAACAGACTTCAACATCTAACCTTGACCGCTTCCGAATGTCATGATTTTATTACTATTATTAATTATAATACTTATTTAATTTTCATGATTTTATAACAATTTTTAAATATAAAGTTTCATAAAATGGTTGCGGTGCCCTTGCAGGGCGTCACTTGTACAATAATCCAAGATTGTAACACCTTATAAAACTTGTGACTTGCAATAAATCTGAATCTGAATCTGTATCTAAAAAAAAAAAAATATTGTTTAACTAATTTGTTGTTTCGTTCTTATCGTTTTTGTGTATTAATTTTGATTTAATATATCATTGTTTTATGAAAACATATGATTCCACACATAATCTTTACGTTTTTGTTTAAATTAGTGTAATTGAATTATATTTATATACCCAATTGTTAGCTGAATGATAGCTATAGTGTAAGTTGAGTAGACAGATTGACCTTACTTAATATTGTTATTGACTTTACTTATATAAAAAGTGTTTACCAGCATCCCAAACTGTATTAAATGTATGGAAAATGTTAATGCATTAGAACGTGAATTGAAAAAGTTTTAAGTAAATAAGGCATAGCATTAGAAGAAATTGTTTAATGATATTAAGCTCTAGATTTTGAGTTGCAGTTCCCACGGGGTGCCATTACTGATCTAAATATTCTGATAACAACTTTGTATGTACTGTGACTTGCAATGAATAAATGAATATGAATATTATTGTGCACCCAGGAGGTTGCACCACGACGGATGGCCGAATGTCATGATTTGATATCTTTAACTGCGTAAGCAATGTGAAGTTGTGGTCTAACAAGACTACAGCGGGGAGTCAGTCGTCCTGTAGACAGTGTCGGAGGGGGATATGTCTTTAGAATAACGAGAAAGATCTATTATAATAGTTATATGCACCTAATTTAAGTCAAGTAGAAATAAAGTACTTATTGTTAACATTACCAGAGTGTTATTTATCAAATTCCTTTATCTCCCACGCATCATTTTCCAATTGCACACCCTCCCTCCTTGATCTCATGATAGTTTCTGCTCCCGACAAAGTAATCTCTCACGGCCAAATCTCTGCTAGCTTTTCGTACCATGATGTGATCTTCCTTTCTTACCAAATACGCCCTCCCAAATGTAAGCCCCGTTTCATTTTGCGCAATTATAAAGGTATCAACTTGGAGGCACTACGAGGCGACGCCAGCGACATGGATTGGTCATCAGTGCTCGAACAGATCAAGAGAGAGATCAGAGACAGATCAGAGCTCCTACTGTTGATGAAAAAGTAGCTTATTTCAATAATCTGCTTATTGAACTATTTGATAGGCATGCCCCGTTACGAAGATTTAAAATGAAACGCAACCCTGCCCCTTGGCTCACTGCCGAAATCAAGGAACTCATGTCACTTAGAGATAAGGCGAAACGGAGGCTCAAAAAATTCCCTACCGATTTTAATTTATCTCGCTATAAATCTCTTCGAAACCGCTGCAGTCGTATGTGTAGGGATGCCAAGAGACGCTTTTTCCATGATTCCCTGGTTAATCGCAACCCGGCGGACGCGTGGAGATTCTTGCGCTCTTTTGGTGTAGGTAAGGCCCCCTCTTCTATCCCTACCGGTACTGATATTAACGCTCTAAACAGACACTTCTCCCATCCCCCCGTCAGTCTCGATCGCAGTGTTAAAGACATTACATTAGAGAAACTTTGTTCCCTTCCTAGACCCAACTGCTCGACGTTCGACCTCTCTTCTGTTACCGAGAGTGAAGTCAAAAGTGCCATCTTGGCTATCTCTTCCGAATCAGTTGGTGATGATAATATATGCTCGAGAATGTTTATTCCTATCCTTTCCATACTTCTCCCTTTAGTCACTGCAATTATTAATGCTTCTCTTGATTCAAAGTGTTTCCCTAAGATCTGGAAAATTGCACACATCATTCCTTTACCTAAAATATCCAATCCAACTTTACCTTGTCATTTTCGTCCAATTTCCATCTTACCGTTTCTATCGAAAGTTCTCGAGCATATCGTCCACAAACAACTGTCTTCTTTTCTTATCTCCAATAGCCTCTTAAATGCATTTCAATCTGGTTTTCGCCCTGGACACAGCACTGCCACTGCCTTGCTGAATGTCACTGACGATGTTCGCTGGGCCATGGAACACAAAGAACTTACTGTCCTGGTTCTACTTGACTTCAGCAGTGCCTTTAACTCCGTCGATTTCGACATTCTTCTCGCCTTACTTCTCTCAATAAACGTTTCTGCTTCTTCCCTTTCTTGATTCGAATCTTAGTTCGTGGGCGCACGCAGTGTGTTCGCCTTGAAGATTCAATATCCGATAAGGCCGAGCTGACTGTAGGCGTCCCACAAGGAGGTGTTCTCTCACCGCTCCTTTTCTCCATCTTCATTAACTCAGTTACCAGAGTCATATCTTCCAATTTCCATCTCTATGCAGACGACTTGCAGCTCTATCGACATTTTAAAATTGAAGAACATGACACAGCTATAGCTATGATAAATGACGATCTAAATCTAATATCCACCTGGGCTAGACACTATGGTCTTCTAGTAAACCCAAACAAAACACAGGCCATAGTCGTTGCAAGTAGACATACGCTTAACTTAGCCTGTCAACTTCAACTGCCTCCTTTGTTGCTTGATGGTATACATATTCCATATAGTGACTCAGTTAAGAATCTGGATTTGATATTGGACTCCAACCTCTCCTGGGCGACACATGTCGCTGACGTCAGTCGCAAAGTTTACTTTTCCTTTCACACTCTTAAATGTCTCCAAAGTTATCTTCCTCTACCCACTAAAATCTCTCTTGCACAGTCACTCATTCTACCTCTTCTCGACTACGCTGATGTCTGTTACTTAGATGCCACCGAGCTTCTACTAAATAAACTTGAGCGCCTTCAAAATCTTGCTATTCGTTTCATCTTCGGCCTACGCAAGTATGACCATGTCTCCAACTTCCGGAAGGCACTCAAGTGGCTCCCTCCCTATACGTCTGCGTAGGAATGTAAGAATACTCTGTCTCCTCTTAAATTTTCTTTACAATTCTTCCTATCCTTCATATCTCCGCGATCGTTTCTCCTTTTCACACCCGCCTGACACTCCATGCAGATCCCATCTCAAATCCCTCCTGAAATTTCCATCCCGCCATTCTGATTTCGCTTCCTATTCCTTCTCCGTACATGCCGTTCGTCTCTGGAATTCGCTGCCAGCCGAGATACGCGATTGCCGCACAATTTCTCTTTTTAAAAAAACGTTTAAAAGAATATTACTTATCTTCCTGTTCTTAACACTGTCCCCTGTCTGTCTTTTGTTATTCACAACTATCTCTCGCCATATGTATTATTATACCTTTATGTATTTTATTTTATTGAAGTATGTTTAAGTATATGTATATAATTTTTTAGTTGATTTTCTTTATATTTCTGTTAAAATATTTATTGAAGTTACACACTGTCTGCCCTTCTCCGTGTTTATTTCCTCTCGCGGGCCAGCTGGTAGATATTCCAATGTGGAATAAGTTGTGCCCTTGTACATTTCTTCTCTGTATATGTTTTTCTATTAAAACCTTTGTGTGTACAGGATTATTAAAGAAATAAATAAATAAATACTTGTTTTATTGGGTTTTTAGAAATAGGTAGAAAGAAACTTTCACAATATAATAATATTATTGGCTATATAAATAACAGAACTATTACAGTCATAATTTCACTATTATAATTTGGTACGCTAGCTCGCACGTGAGCTCTGTTCAGCTTGATTGTTTTGGTAGGACTAAATAAAAATGTTGAACAGGGCACGTGAAACGAAGAATTTGAATTTTAATTAGGAAAGGATAGGATTAGATAAAATTGATGGCCAGTATGTAGAACTATGGAGTTTTCAGCCATTATGGAGTTTCTAACCATCCATAATGACTGGAACGAAACGACATCGTTACAACTATATTATTTAATTTGTGACATACAGCGTGTAATTCGTCTTTCCTTTCCTTACATGTTTGGTCTGGTAGGGCATACTAAATTACAATGTCAATAGGCAATTAATAAATTATTTCATTGGACAGTTTAGTAAAACAACAATAAAATAGTAGAGATGTCATGCATAAATTAAATAGTTATAACGGGGCGCGCGCGCCAGGCGGCGGCCGCGCCCGCTCCCACCGGCGGCGGCCAACACGCTCGCGGGCAGTATAGTGTCTCACCTGGCGGGCGGGTCGTGGTCGTGGTCGTGGTCGTGGTCGTGGTCGGCGGCGGCGCGCGCCAGCTGCAGCAGCGTGGCGGGGTCGGGGCGCGCGCGCCAGGCGGCGGCCGCGCTGGCGTCGCGCGCGACCACGGCCGCCAGCAGTGGCTCCAGCGCCGCCACGCTCAGCGGCAACGCCTCGTTCGTGGCCAGGTACACCAGCACGTGGAAGTCGGACATCGCCTGCACACAACCAAATAATCTCACCGTCAGATACGTCTCGCTCGTAAAGAAAACCATCGTACATACATGTTGATGCATGCACAAAACCAGCAATAAGGTTGACAGAATTGAGAGTCCGATCGATAGCACTTGTCTTTCACGTGAAAACGTAGCATATTTTATTTATTTATTTATTTATTTTATCTTGGAAAACATAACATTCCCGCGGGATAACGTGTCCACGCGGGCGAATCCGCGGGCGGGATGGCTAGTAATAAAATACAAATGTTTCGCGCGGTACCTTGATGCTGCCGAACGAACACTTGATAAATGATAAATCTTGATAATAGTAAAAAAATGTTTATTTCTTGCTACACGAGTTCACAATAAAGATGGTATGACGTGACTAAAATATAATTATAATTTAATTGTTTTCTTGAATATGAAATCGCTGACGCGGTGACATACTTAATGTGCGGTATAAACCGTACATATTCCCGGGCCAGAGATGAAATAAGATAAAATTATAAAAACAAAAAAAAGTTACTTGCGAAAGAAAATGAAAGTTTCTTGTTAAACAAAATGATACCTACAAAACTAAGGGACAATTTAAACTGAATCATCATAAAACATTTCTTTAAATTTTCGCAAAACAGGACTTGTTAATCTATTTCGTAATGGGATGGGTCGCGCGTAAATCGGTATGTCTTCTCGCTTGCGTGAAGCGTGGCCACCGGCGCGCGAGGCCCCGGGACCGGGACGCTGGTAGCTCGGCCCCGCCACGGACATCGGTGCTGACGCGGCTCTCGCGTCTACTGCTGGTACTTGATTTTGAGCTTCTTGAACACTTGTCTGCTCCTCTCGTCGCTTCCTCCATTGACATTGCGAGCGGCGGGCGATTATTATAATAGTAACCACTACTATCACTCCCAGTATGACGTAAATCATGACGTAATGGTGTACGTCATGGAAGGATACGCTCTCTGATATAGTTTCGCTGTTCTTGAGGGTTTGAATCTGGTCTTGAATCGCAGCCGCATCCACTCTGAACTTCGCGTGATCTTGATTTGTAAAGTTGATGTGGGGTATCGAAATATTGATGATGTGATTGATTGGGGAGATGGTTGGCGTAAATAAATTCGGGAATATTTTGACCTCGCTTGTATGAGGCATATGAGGATAAATCGTTAATTCATCAGTCTTGATAATGCATCCATGACCTACACTTATAAGCCCCGCGCCCGTCAGTTGATATGCGGTAATTTGATCATCGCACATTGTTCGTATATTGCATTGTTCGCAACAAATATAAATGTAAGTAATAAAACTATCTTGCCAAGTATTCTTACATAAATATTCTTTTGATAAGCATTCTTGATTGATTTGTAAACACAGATTTTTATCACTCTTCATTTGGTATTCGGGCTTTTGGCTATGACAGTAGTATGAATCTTGTACGAAACATTCTTTAAGGTTTGCTTCGTTCATAGGTATAAATGTACCTTTTCTTATGTTCATGGCAACATAATCTGAAACTGGCGTAATAGTGAAAGTCTTGTTATCTTGATATTTAGGAACTGGAATCAACTTGAAAATCTCATACGATTCCCTGCTGATAAGAGGTATTCTTATTTCAAACAGAAGATAATCTTCCATCATCCTTGCTTTGATCTTGATAAGATTATATAATTTTCGTAAATCAACTTGGGTATTATCTATTGGTAAGGAAACGTCCTTTGGTAATTTGCTTGATATGATGTTCAATTCTTTCATCAGCTGATCCGGTGTCACGAGGTGAAGGTTGACACTACCATGATAAACGTCCATTATAGTGTCCAACAACGAATTCTGTAGGTTTTTCAAGTTGTTTAGTACGTTAGTTGCAACTAAAGATCCAATCATAAAGTCACCTAATAGTTTTTCGGTATTTTGAAGATTGATAATGGCTTTGTCTAGTGAAATCATGTGTTCATTTATTACTTTATGCTGTTGGTTCATAGTAGCTTCGGTGCGCTTTAATAAATTATTTTCGGCTTCGACAATGCTTGTTTGATTTTTCCACAGATTAACGATGTGATTTTGATTTTGTTTTAGCAAATCAATATCCTTTTTATATTGTTCGGCGAATCGGCTGTCTAATATACCGAACATGGTGTTTGCGAGATAGCCGACCCCGTTGACAAGGCCTCTCTTGCGTCGCCACAGTCTGCCCGGCGCCGGCGCTTGCCCGATAGCGTCGAATTGCTGACTCCACAACAACTGATTATAATGCTCGAGTTCATTGTAGCCGTGTCGTAACTGCAGTAGTATTGCGTCACATCGCGTCTGTCCCTTTGCGTACATTAATGTTGCACATGTTTTATCGAGCGCTTGTATGTACGAATCGAGTGCCTTTTTTCCTTGACGATAAGGTTCCATTTCGTAATAAACTATAAGCTTCCATTCATTTTTAATCAACAACATATTCGATAGTTTATCAAAGTATATACTTTGATTTTCTCTGAACTTTGTAATATTGACACTTGCTGTCGAGATTGATAAAATGAACAAAAATGCCAAAAAAGTCATCATCATTGATGAGAATAAGCTTTTCTTGCCTTTTCTTGTACTTGAGTTTTGCGACTTGTTTCGCGACTTGTTTTCGCTGTTGTTATTGTTTGTATTTTCGATACTTTCGATCGGCGTTTCTTCGACTTGATTTTCTGTATTTGATTTTTCTTGCTTTATAAGTCTTGATAGTTTGATGACTGGGCGTTTCATGTATCCGTTCTTTGTTTTTAGGGTGACCACACGAATGAAACCGTCTTGTCCCGGATGTACTTCGATAACCCGGACCCATGATCCATTTTCCAGGAGGTAAATTTTCTTCATGTACCACAACAATGTCGTCGATGTTTATATTTTCTTTTGCGCTTTGCCACTTAGACCTTGATGTCAATTGTGTTAAATATTCCGCTGACCATCGTTTCCAAATATCTTGTAGTATTTTTTGTGTGACGTGCCAGCGCGTTCTAAGATCTCTTTCAGTTTCTAAGACGGTAAGTACGGGTCCGCTTGAGAGGAAATGTGCCGGTGTTAAATAATTTAGGTCATCAGGGTCATCTGTTAAGGAGCACAATGGCCTTGAATTAAGACAGGCTTCAATTTGATTCAATAAGGTCAAAAACTCTTCATAAGTAAGCTTGTGGTCTCCAATCACTCTATTCATATGAATCTTGAAGCTCTTGACTGCACTCTCCCAGACCCCTCCTGCTGAAGGCCATGCGGGTGCGTTGAAGTGGAATGTTATCTCCATATCTACTATTTCTTGCTGTAGTTGCTTGTTTCGAAAGATCTCTAAAATTTCTTCATATTCTTGTCTAATAATTCGGCTTGCTCCGACAAAATTACGTCCGTTGTCGCAGTAAATATTACTGGGAGTCCCTCTTCGAGCTGCCATTCTCCGAAGGGCAATGTATCTACGGAAATGTATCGATGAAAACCGATACATTTAATGCTCTATAGGTAACGGACAAAGTTTGGTTACTGGTCTACGAAGGAGGCCACGCGTAGTACGAAGTGTAACGACACGAACCACACCGTCGGTACCAGGGTGCAAGACAGTAACTTGCCCTGAACGCCACTCTAATGGAGGCAAATTGTTATCAACGAGCAATACAATATCACCACACTTTACGTTAGCTCGACCGTGAAACCATTTCGCACGCTGTTGTAACGTATGGAGGTAGTCACGCTGCCAGATACGCCAGAATGATTGGGTAAGTTTTTGTAGCATCTGCCAACGCTCTCGAGGAGACACATATTGATCCGTTAATTCAGGTTCAGGTAACGCTATTAGAGGGTTATTAACCAAAAAATGACCCGGTGTTAAAATATCCACTTCGTCAGGATCCGAGGATATGTTGCACAACGGTCGCGAGTTCAGTACCGCTTCGACCTTAGTAAGTACAGTTATCAACTCTTCGAGAGTAAGAATCTGCGATCCAATTACCCGTTTTAAGTGGTATTTCATGGATTTAACTCCACTTTCGAAAATTCCACCAAAGTGACTACCGGTTGGAGGGTTTAATTGCCAGATGATACCACGTTCTGCGAGGTTAGATGATACGGGATCGCAATTTGCACGTATGAGTTTATATAATTCGTTAAGATAGCGTTTCGCGCCGATAAAATTGGTACCGTTATCGGTAACTATAAAAGTACAAAGCCCGCGACGGGAAACAAAACGGTCTAAAGCCGCAATAAACGCAGAAGTGGTTAGTTCGGTTACTACTTCAATGTGAATTGCCTTTACGGCTAGACATACAAAAATGCAAACGTAAACTTTATAAGTTTGCGCCTTTCGTCTATGACTTTCTTTAACGAGAAAAGGCCCAGCAAAATCTATACCAACTTTCTGAAAGCAACGCGTTTGTTGAACTCTGGAAGATGGAAGATCTCCCATTAAGGGTTGACACGGAATAGGTTTTGCTTTAAAGCATGGAACGCATTTTGATAATCTGGAACGAATCAAATTACGAATCCCAAGAATCCAAAATTGACGTTGAATAATCGATTGTAGGGTACGAGGACCACAATGCAAGTAAGTTATATGGAAATAGTCTATTATCAATAAGGATAAACGTGAACTTTTTGGTAATAAAACGGGATGTTTCGTAGATACAGGTAAATTAGAATGTTTTAATCGTCCCCCCACACGGAGGATACCCAATTCGTCTACAAACGGACGGAGTTTCTGTATGGCCTTAGAACGCTGCACGTCTTCAATAAAATACGATTGCTGTTCATGTTTCATTAACAGTTGAAGTGAATCGTTTAATTCTTTAACGGTAAGCGATTTGCTGGGTTCAGTATGACGTAAAGACGCCAATATAAACCGTAAACACCAAGCAAGAATCCGCTGTACACGCGTTAACGAGGAATAGCGTTCTAATAAGGTGGTTATGAGACTGGGCTCATCAAGCGCAGTTGTAAGCTGGGCTAAACACGCGTTGGGACGCAGTTCCGGAATATCCTCCGAAGACTCCAAATGAGTATTGCCTGGCCAATAGGAAGTATCTTTTGCCAACCAGTCCGGACCGACCCACCAGGAGGAACATTCAGCGAGTTTTATCGAGCTTAAGCCTCGACTGCAGTGGTCCGCAGGATTGTCATTAGTGGAGACGTGTTGCCAGTGTTCGAGGGGAACCTCGTCGGTTATTTTCACAACTCGATGTGCAACGAACGTCTTCAGCTTATGGGGTTCGATATGTAGCCAGGAAAGCACAGTGCTACTGTCTGTGAACGCAATGATTTGATCAATTGGGATTTTTTGTTTTAACAAGTTATGCATATGTTTAAGGACGCGTGCGAGTAAAACAGCGCCACAGAGCTCTAGACGGTTTATTGTTAAAGGCTTTATAGGAGCCAGTTTAGACTTGGCAATCAATAGATGCGCTTGACATTCATTAGAACCGACACTGCGCAAATAGACACAGCATCCGTATGCTTTTGAGGACCCATCACAGAATCCTATTAATTGATATTGAACAGCATTATCAGCTGTAACTTTACGAGGAACAGTAATGGTTTTAACATATTCTAATTCAATGAGGAAGTTACGCCACTTGTTAGCGATATCTGCGGGAACAGTATCGTCCCAGCCTAAACTCAGACGCCAAAGGTCTTGCAAAAGACGTTTTGCTATTAGCACAAAGGGTGCAAGCCATCCTACAGGATCGTAGATGCGAGCGATGCATGAGAGAATAGCACGCTTCGTGAAATTTGTATTCAATGCTGTGATTGAATAAGTAAAAAAGTCTTTAAGAGGGTCCCACTGGACGCCTAATATTTTGATAATGTGTTGATGATTTTCATCACAAAAAGATTTTGGAACCTGGCAATGTTCGACAGGGAGAGATGCATTAAATTCAGGCGAATTGCTACTCCACTTGCGGAGTTCAAACTGAGCACACGCTAAAAGGTTTATTAACTGGTCCTTTAGTTGAAGTGCTTGGGCTACGGTAGGTGCCCCGGCCGTGATATCGTCCATAAATGTATCCTGACGCACCACCTCGGCAGCTTTAGGATAGTCAGCGCCATGATCAGCTGCGAGCTGATGCAACGTACGAATTGCCAGATATGGTGAACTTGTCACGCCATATGTAACCGTATTTAGCTCGTACTCCGAGACAGGATCAGAAGGTGATGATCGCCAGAGCACGTGTTGCCACACCCTATCCTCAGGACGCAAATCAATGTTACGATACATTTTTGTTATATCAGCTGTGAACACTATAGGTTGCAAACGGAATTTGGTAAGTATGTCTACGATATCATTTTGGAGCTTAGGTCCAGTATAAACAAAGTCGTTTAAGGATTTTCCATTTGTTGTTTTCGAGCTGGCGTCAAAAACAACCCGGAGTTTTGTGGTCGCACTATCTGGGCGGACTACACAATGATGTGGAATAACGAATTTACCTGAGCCGAGACTTGAAGGTTGCATGTGACCTAAGTTCTGATACTCAGTCATAAAATCGCCGTAATCTTTGTTTAATTCGGAATTACGTTCGAGTCGTTTTTCGAGCTTACGTAAGCGCGACTTTGCGTTAGTTAAGGAATCGCCTAAAGATTCGCACGAGTCTTTTAACAGCAAAGGCACCACGTATCGCCCGTCAGGCTTGCGGGAGACTAGACTTGTAAATAGCTCCTCACATTTAACGTCTTCCGGATTCGCTAATTCGGTTCTTGGTGGCTCTTCGACCTCCCAGAAACGCTTGACCACGTCATCTAATGCACGAGTGGAAGCCACGAGGGAAGAGATTGTGGATGGGGGTCGGCTAACGGGATCGACCCGGCCTGTGAGAACCCACCCGAAAACGCTATGTAAAGCAACCGGTAGACCGTTGCCCAAATCGAGGCGTTGGCCGTCATAAATCGCGTGGAACTGCTCCGCGCCTAATAACAAGTCGATGTCTGTCGGTCTGTCAAATTGAGAATCAGCAAGTACTAAATGTTTAAAGTTATTACGTACTACAGGCGGTATTGGAACTGTAGGCATTTTACTAGTAATTTTGTCTAAAACAATTACATTAATATCGAATTTGTGATCATCTGAATCGCGAGGCTGTACTGTACAGGATGTCTCTCCCTTTATCTGATGCACTACGCTTTTACCTAGACCCGCTACGGTTAGTTTACAACGACGTAGAGGTAAGCACAAACGCTGCGCGAGCGATGAAGTCATAAAACAATCTTGCGCACCGCTATCGATGAGCGCGCGAGCCAAAATAGGTTGAGTGGAGCCTGCCGGATCGCAACCGCGTACGCGTACAATGCACGTACCGAGAAGAACCAAAGCGCGACTATGCCCTAGGTGCGTACTAGAAGTTACCGACGTTTCTTTTACCATAGGCGGTTCGATAACGCTAAACCCATCCGAACCGTCAGTCACTTCGGCTGAAACACTAGGTACCGCGACAGTGGGCCCGCCACCGTTGTGCAACAAGCTATGGTGACGCTTGCCACAGACCGAACAAGATGATTTAGAAAAACACTGATCAACATTATGATTCGGACGTAAACAATTTTTACATAAGTTTTGTTTAAACACGAATTTATTCTTTTCAGAAATGCTAAGTGTTTGAAACTTAGAGCATTTGAAAATATTGTGCTGTTCACCGCAGTACATACAAGTTACCGAATGCTGATTAGGTATCGTAGCATTGGCAGCACTGGACGGCAACGAATTAGATTTATAATTGTTTTTGTTTCGAACCTCTAAGGGGCGTTTAGTTATTTTATTAAATTGATTTTGAGTACCAGAACCGGATATCGTGCCGGATTGACTGACCTCTAATACTTTTACATAACTTTGTAAAAAAGTTAATAAATCAGAAAAGGTAGGTATTTGTTTCATATTCTGAATTTCAAAACGTTTACGAGTATCGTTATCTAGAACTCGCGAAGCTAAATAAAAAAGTATAAACTCGTCCAATTGTTTTATTTTCATAGCCCTAAGGGCGTTAACTGTTTCATTTAACATGTTAGTTAAATTCCTAAGTTCGGAAAAATTACAATTTTTTAAAGGTGAAAAATTACTAATTTTTTCTAAATAATTATAAGCCAAAACGCGCTTATTTTCAAATCTCTCGATGAGAGTGTCAAAAACAATTGGATAGTTTTCACTCGTAACCGGAATGCCCTTGGCTAGCGACAACGCCTCACCGGAAAGACACGATAATAAATAATGGAACTTCTCAATCGAACTTATGCTATTATTGTTATGCACAAGTGACGAAAATGTGTCAAAGAATGTTTGCCAATGTTCAATGTTACCATCAAACTTCGGTAATTCAAGATTAGGTAAACGCACTTGCGAGAATGGTTTCGCGGTATGACTAAATGAATCGCAACTACCGCACGCGCCGATGTTTGTCGAGACGCGAGCAGCGTGAGCCGTGTCGATACCTTCGCTTTCGCTCGAAAAAATATCATCCGCGACACCGATTACACTATAGTATAAATCGTCAAATGCTTGGACCACTTTGAAATCAATTTTTTCACTCGGTTTTAAGATTAACTTTAATTCATTTATCTGAGTAGTATACTCGATGAATTCGCTACGTAATTTCTCAATCCGTTTGAACCTAGCTTTGAATTTAGATAATACTGATTTATCCGAGGAAACCTTAGTAGATAAATCCATCAAAATTTGCATATCACGGAACGCATATTCTCGCCGCGTTTGAACCAACTCTAATTGTCTTTCTTTTTCTTCTATCATTGCACTATTCGAAATACTACTGGCGGAGTCTGAATCTTTAGTCATTTTGAATAACAAACAAAATACCTAAACGTTAAGTAGTAAGTAGGTAGGTACCTAAGTATGCAAGCACCCACCTACGACACGATTATAAATAAATTTCAGTAAAAGTTTTGTAATACGTAACTGACAGATAAGTTGAACGTACAAAATATTGGTTAAATTGATATTAGTTAATATCGATACAAAATACGTAAGTAGGTACTTATGTACTCGGGTATTATTTTTATCAAAAAATAACCATACGACAAGCTACTTAGGAAATAGACTTAAGAACAAAATTTTACGTTAAAAAATGTTAACAAACATGTAATTTTAAATAATAATTCGTAATCATGAACTAGATTTAATGAGATTCACTTTTTCGTAATTTATCGGTACCTAAACAAAAAAATGGCCGGCGCTCAACGAGCACACGACGCTCGAGTAGGACAAATATTACGTATAATTATACTATTATTACGCTAGGAATGCAACGTTAACGATTGTTTTAAATGAAAATAGGTTTTAGTAATGTTTAATATGGACTGTAACTGGAATTTTAAGCTGGTTAAAACCGGTACCATAGGCATCTGAGCTCGTATGGACCAAAAAAAATGAAAGGGGTTGTGTTTCATAGGTTTTAATAATTTCGACCTTGACTTCCTTACTGTGACTATGAACACAAGGGGCTTATGCAAGTGAATAATTAGAAAGCTTTGGAAGAAGGGAATCGGGCAGGACTCACGTGGGTGGCTGGCTGCTGGTTTTGCAACGACCGCAGCGACGAATCCAACTGCAGATTCACGCACTTTCTTTCACGTACACAGTTCGGGTAACTAATATCGGAACAGCTGCTGGAGCCGGCTCCTCATTTAACACAGTTTTTCAGGTAATCAAGATTTTTCAAAGCGGCCGTGATCCGACGCGTGCGGCAGTCAGTTTTCGAGAGAGTGATAAGTTTTTTCTTCCTCGTTGGGTGGCGCGAATGTCGCACGGCCACTGTTTATGTGGAAACGCCAGAGATGGCGCTAGGTGTAGGTAACTGAGAGGATAAAAGGATGGGAAGCCTTAACAATATCCTTGATGATATTATTTTCCTTGCCTTGCGTAACGATGTTGACTTGTTTCAAACTTTTCGTTTCTTCATTTGTATTGTAGGTGCATTTATCTTGTGTTATGTTTTCAGACGTTGATAACCAGGCTGGACCCTGCCACCATAATGTGTGCTGTGACAGTTGGCTTGCTGTGAGACCTCGGCTGGCGCAGTCAGCTGGGTTCTCTGCCGATTTAACGTATTGCCAGCAGTCGGGCGGCATAACGTTAACAACTTTGCGTACTCTGTTGGATACAAATGGCTTCCAGCGGTCGGGATTCCCTTGTAGCCATCCCAGAACAGCCGTGGAGTCGATCCAACCATAAACCTTGGTGTCTATGCTTGGAGATAATGCTTGTTTGACTTTCAGCATCACATTCGCCAGAAGCAAAGCTCCGCACAGTTCCAGTCGTGGTAAGGAAACTTCTTTATTACATGGAACTAATCTTGATTTTCCAACAATTAGTTTTATTTCAGCTTGGCCTTGTTTAATTATCTTGCTATAAACAACGCATCCAAACGCCTTTAGCGATGCGTCACAGAAGCCGTGTAATTCGATCTTGCACGTGACGTCGGCTCCCAACCATCGTGGTATTTGAATATTATTTATATTAATAATATCGTTTTTGATTGATTGCCATTCTTGATAAATATCCTGCGGGAGCTTGTCATCCCAATTCATGTTGGTTTTCCATACTTGTTGAAACAGGAGCTTCATTTTAGTAGAAAGGGGTGTCAACCACCCTAGCGGGTCGAAAAGTTGCGAGATGGCGGAAAGAAGTGTTCTTTTTGTTTCTTGTTTGTCTTGATTAATAGTGCATTGGAAAATAAAAACATCTTTTTCAGGGTTCCAATGAAGACCGAGAGTTTTCGTGGATTCAGCTAATTTGAAGTTGTAATTACTTTGCTCTTGTGGGTTTGTATCTTCTAATAACTCTTGACAGTTTGACCTCCATTTTCTTAAATTAAAACCTCCCGCCTTCATGAGATTTATAAGATCCTTTTTCAGCTGGATCGCAGCACTTGTGGAAGGGACGCACATCACTAAATCGTCCATATAAAAATAATTTTCTAATATCTGAGCGGCTTGTGGGTAGTTTTCTCTTTCATCTCTGGCTAGTTGACGTAATGTCATCATTGCGAGATAAGGAGCGGCCTTGACGCCGTATGTCACAGTGGTAAGTTGGTATTCCTGTAACCGTTCTTGTTGGTTATCTCGCCATATTATTCTTTGAAGAGCCTGGTCATCTTCATGTAGCCAGATGGCGCGGAACATCTTCTCAACATCTGCAGTGAAAGCTACTTGGTATCTTCTCCACTCTAAAATGAGCATAAAAATATCTTTTTGTAAGTTAGGCCCAGTACTCATACAATCATTGAGACTTAACCCACTCGTAGTCTTATCAGATGCATTGAACACTACGCGTAGCTTCGTAGTACTTGAATCGTGCCGTAGCACGCAATGGTGCGGCAAGTAGCAGTGACGCGTCGCCGCCGTAGCGTTATCACAGCTGATAGGTTTCATATGACCTAATTGCTGGTATTCATTAATGAACGATTTGTAGTAAAATTTTAGTTCGTTGTTTTTGGTAAGTTTTCTTTCTAATTGGTAAAACTGTGCAATCGCTCTGTTCTTGGAGTTACCCAGTTGTTCTATGTTTGACTTAAGGGGCAGTCTAACTATGTATTTTCCGTCCTTTGACCTTGTTGTCGTAGACTTATAGAAATCTATGCAGTTATTTTCTTCAGTTGAGTATGGATTATTTTCCGGTACATCTTGTATTTCCCAGAACCTTTGTATCTCTTGAATGTTATTGATAACTATGTTGCATTGGAATGTTTGTACCTTGCCGCACAAAAGCCATCCGAGTCGCGTTTGTTGTGCGATCGGCGTAGAATTTCCAACTCTATATATTTTCTCCATAATAATATGCGAATAAATGTCGGCTCCGAATAAAATGTCAATAGGCTTGCTTATATTAAATTCGGGATCTGCTAAATTTATTTCTTGTAGTAAACTCCATGTTGGCCTTATAAATGTTTCATTTGGTAAGTTTCGAGTCAAAGATTTCATGATGTAAACATCGGTTGTAAAATTGTAATTTTCTTCTGTTGAACTGCAGTTTATTTTTGTGATTCCAGTACAAATGTTGTCCTTGGTGCCAACACCCGTTATCACGCCTTTACATTTTTGTCTTGGTAAACATAAAAGCTGAGCAGCTTGTGACGTCATAAGAGATACTTGTGAGCCTTGATCTATAAGTGCTCTCATAATAAGGTACTGTCCATCTGATCGCTGTACCTTTACCAAAGCAGTTGCCAATAAAATTTCAGGAATTTCACGCTGTTGAGCCACGTGTGTATTGTTGCTGGGTCGTTCATATCGCCGGTTCGATTCCGTGTTGTTAGTCATTGGCCTCGACGTTACATCGGTTGGCGTAGAGTTCATTTTTGCAAACGCAGAGTGAAGTAGCGTGTTGTGGCGTTCGTTGCACTCGCGACATCGTTTATTTGATGAGCATGCTTTTCCGTTGTGACTATAGAGACAGTTAAAGCAAAAGTTAAATTTCGCAATAGTCTGGCGTTTTAGTATTGGTGACATTTCAATGAATTGTCTACAGAAATAAATTCCATGTTCTGTACTTTTACAAAGAGGGCAAATCAGGCCATTTCTTGAATTTGTTGGGGTAGTAACCTTGTTGTTATAAAAATTCTTGAATTGGTATGGTTTATCTTGTTTAACAGATGTTGATGGGGCGCTCCGTTGTTGATAGTTTTCTTGCTTACGACGCGCAGATTCCATTGTTGTGAACTTGTTTTCTAAGAACTTGAGGAATTCATTTAAATTTGGTAGCTCCCGCGGCTCTTTTAAGGACTCCAGGTCAGTGGCGTGCATTGCTTTTCAGAATAGGTAGGCACTATACGCCGCGTGGTGTCTAACCTATAGGCATAGGCAAGGCAGAAATTTTCTCACGAACTATGTGATGTGGCGTGTGCCTTAGTCAGTGTATAAAACCACCAACGATTCCAACGAAGTATAACGGCAATGTATATTATAAATATGTAAATAGAGTAAACAAAGTATCACCGCCATGTAGAAACGTACAGAGCCATCTTTGGACAAAAAACAAAACTAAATTTAAACACCGCCGGTGCTTTTGTAGGCATGCCTACATAAGGGTGATAAATTGCGAAGGTCGAACGTCAGTGTATTACGCGTGGGAAGTACGACATTTTTATTTCGTCGTATTCATTTAAATAAAAAATATTAATGCCAGTGATAGTAAATTGTATAGGATTCAAGTAGGCAGCCGGGCGACTGCCTACTGTCGCGCACTGCACGTTTTTTATGAAGGAAGTTTTTGTTATAAGCACGAATAAATAGAGGTCAGTGGTTATAAGTAATAAAAATTTGGTAAGTATCATAATTTAGTAAGCTCAACTAACAATAATTGGGGAGCACGGATACTAAAATTTAATGGTAATTTTTTCGATTTTGCGAGGTAGGCACTGCTTAAATGCCTATATGCAATGCACGCCACTGCTCCAGGTAGTCGCTATGAGTTTCAGGATCTATTTTCTGCACCAATAGATAAACCAAAATGGGATCCCAGGTTTCTATTTGCACGCCTAGGTTTTTTATTGCATTTAGACATTCTGTGGTGACGTCATGAAGTCGTTTAATGTGATTTGCGTTTGACTGCTGCGTTACAGGAATATTCATCATGGTGTTCATATGAGTTGTAAAAATTAACTTTTTGTTATTGTACCTGTGGTTTAATATTTCCCAACAGGTGGTATAGTTTTCAGAGCTGATTGGTAAGTGTTGTACCAAACGCTCCGCTTCCCCCTTAAGCTTGCTCTTAAGGAACTGCATTCGTTGAGCGTTTGATAAGCTAGGATTACTGTGTATGGCTTCACTGAAGAGGTCCTTGAAGGAGACCCATTGCTGATAGTTGCCGTTGAAGATAGGTATGTCGAGCTGAGGTGTGGACTTCTCGCGGTGGGAAACTGACCATAACTTGCTGTTTATGGTTTTCTTGATGTCGTGATATTTTTGCTCGTGTTCCGTAAACCTTGACTCGTACTGCAGGTTAGATCCGTTGGTTTCACTATCTATCTCCCAGTGAAGCAGATCGATTGCTTTCCAACGCGCTTGAAGCGTTCTTAGGGTATCTTCGAACTCCCAACGTTCTTCCATTGTGTCTATGTTGATGTTAGAGTTGATGGTTCTTGCAAATGCCTTGAAATTACTAAGTTGCTTCTTAAACATTTCGTCGAGTTTACTGTAGTTACCAGAGTTTGAGGTGTTCATCATGGCATTCCAGTCTTGTTTACGTGGTGGAACGTTGCTTTCTTGCTCTTTCTCTTCAAAAATAACTTTTTCTTCTTCCTTTTGCTCTTGAGAGACGGATGCTTCATCACTTGTAAGCGGCACTGAAGCTGGATACTTCGAAGGAGTACTGAAACTTGATTTTTCTATGTAATGCTTGGCTTCCATGTAAGAACGTCTTGTTTGTTGATAGTGTTCACCAACAAAATATTCATCATCAGCTGGTAAAGACTCCGAAATTTTCGCATGGTTTGTTCTATATTCACTCCAGTACCTTTCCAGTGTTTCGAGGCGCCTCTTGATAAGGTCAGGCGTCTTTCTTGATGGACCGTCTTTCTTGAAATTAACTAACGATTTCTTGATTTCTTCTGTTAGTAACGCTTGACGGTAAAGTAGGTCACTCATATCCATCTTGATAAAACTTGTTAAACTTATTAAAAAACTTGTAAGTGTATCTTGATATAAACTTGATGAAAGCTTGATTTGAAAAAAATCTTGATAATTTATTGATGTGAACTCGTTTCTTGTCTTGATAAAATAGGTATACCTTTCTTGATATTTGAAAATAATAATGTTAGTGCGCACAAACTTGATAATGACGTGGACTTGTATTTCACAACAAAAATTCCACTCTTGAAATTACTTGTATTTGCTCTTGAGCCTTGCTGGTTCTTGATAGTTCAGCGTTCAATGTGTTCCCGAGTGCTAAATGCGCCTTCTCAATCCAGCCGGTGAGACCCGCTTGTGGGAGGCCGACACAGACCGATTCGCTAACACCCGAAAATCACAAAAAAAACACTAAATCACTTCTCGAAGGACCAATGTTTCGCGCGGTACCTTGATGCTGCCGAACGAACACTTGATAAATGATAAATCTTGATAATAGTAAAAAATGTTTATTTCTTGCTACACGAGTTCACAATAAAGATGGTATGACGTGACTAAAATATAATTATAATTTAATTGTTTTCTTGAATATGAAATCGCTGACGCGGTGACATACTTAATGTGCGGTATAAACCGTACAACAAATAACCAATAATTAAAATGCTAAATGAGAAATGTAGGTATCACAAATTGTAAAAGCTGTATGAAAATCCCTTGAACTACAATCGTTAGAAACTCAGAAAAAAGGGCAAATCACTAGATGCTGAGTGTTATAGAAATTCATACCAAATTGTATGAGGATCGAATTAAACTAAACCCTAGATACTTTTGGTCCTTTATAAAAGATTTTTTCTCAAATACTGGACTGCCGCACACAATGGTCTACAAGGATCGTTGTGTATATTAGGGGGTGAAAATATTTGTAACGTTTTTAATGATCCATCTAACTAAAGGGGATAAAGTTTCTAATTGGCAAGAACTTAAAAATAATAGCTAAGTAATATATTTTAGCTAAATAATCTTTGAATAAATAATTTAACAGTTATTGTAACACATTTCTTTAATAATAATTAATATAATTTGGGATATAAGCCTGCGATATTGACACCACGTTGTATATTCGACTCGAAGGACCAGTAAGCCACTAACCTCTAAAAAGTCGTCATGCGCCGAGATGTGTTCGTGCAGCGCCCGCAGCGTCTGCAGGTGCGCGTGCAGCGGGCGGTGCGCGGGCGGGAAGGCGGCGGCGGCGGCGGCGGCGAACAGCGGGCGCGCGGCCGTGGCCACGCCGCACGGCACGTCCACCAGCAGGTACGCCACCGGCAGCTGCCGCGCCGACACGTTCACGGAGTTGCCGTACGCGTCCTTCTCCTGTTTAACACAAACAAAAATGAAAATCAGCGTCACGGCTTTACAATGCGATTATTATAAGAATAGGACTGTCAAACGGCATTCTTGATCTTTGTTCCTTTTCTTGCACATCCTACACCCTGAAGTGGAAGCGAAACGCAAACAAATATGGCCGTTTTGACAGTCCTATTCTTATAATAATCGCATAGTACGTTGTGACATGTAGCTGAGTGGGGACCTTTTCAGTAAGTACCTAGTTTATTTTATTTTAGTTACAACGGGGTAGCGCTTAGCCTTCATCACACCTGATGTTAGGTGGTGATAAGGCTGAAGGTGGAAGCGCACTACTCCCGGAATCCTCAATCACTGAGGAACTGCTATCTTATCTCTAACTGCCGGAACACAATAATGGTGAAAACATCATTGTTATGGCGTCAGACTTAGATAATATGGTGGTAGCTAGCCAGGCGGACTAAGAACAATTCCTATCACCAACCAAACCGTATACAATATGTAACCCCACTGGGAATCGAACCCGGGACCTCTTGGTCTGAAATCGGTGGTGTGAACCACTAGACCACAGAGGCGGTTGAAAGTAGAAGTTACTTTATTATTGATTGTATTGTATTTTTTCCCCAAGGAAAAAAAAGACGGTGGCCGTCCTCGTCAAACCTGGCGTCGCACCGTACTGGTAGAAGCGAAAAGTATTGGGAAAACGTGGAACGAATTGAAACGCGATGCTCAAGACCGACAGCTTTGGAGATCTAAGTCGTGGGCCACACTGGAGCGACCGCGGGGCGCGGAGGCGACCTGCGGATCCGCAGGACGCGCGAACACGTACTAATCCCTCCGCCGGTCGCGGCAACCGCCGGACGCGCCATGCAGTGTGGCCCCTCCCGTCCGTCTCATTATATTTGTTTTTCCCGCTCAACGCGGACGCAAGACGCGCCGCTCCAGCATTAAGTCAAGTTTTGTATTTTTTGTTGTAATTTTATAGTGCTAAATAAACGCTTTCTATTTAAAATGTTTCTTCGATCGCTTCTGTATAGCCCCCCAGATTCACTCCGACTGAGACATCGCCCTGGTGTCGTAAGTTTTTGGGCTACGTAAATAGTTGAGGTCTCAAAAGATGCGTCTTGAATTTTGAAAAAGTCTCACGTGTCACAGTTACAAATAAAATAAGTTTTTTTGCAATATTTTTTGTTAACCGTAACCATAACTTTGTATTGTCATCATACCCAAACCTGTGTACAAAATTTCAGCTCAATCGACACTGGGAAGTGGGTCAAATTAAGCTTGCAAGATTTGATCCGAACGCACATACCTATATAAAGCCCGACCAGAAAAATAAAAAACCTCGCCATGTTGCGGAAATGTGACAAACTAAATTTTTACAATAGAATTTTACATTTGTAACAATGAAGAGGCCAAAGTGGCGCATTGGCGCCTCAAGCTAGGTTTTTTTTATTTTTCTAGTCAGGCTATACATACATACACTGCAAGTTAAAGTTTCGGTTATTTCGCGAAAATAGAAGAGCAAAATGCAATTTTTAATTGTTTTTTCATGGCTTCAAATATGAGCACCAAGTTATGGATCTCGATATTGCCAAATGTGGCCACTTTTGACACTATTGAGATTCACGACTTATTGCGTAAGTTTGAGTTCTCAAAAGTATATTTATAAAATGCATTCCACTCTTTCACCTGCGCGAAATAACCGAAACTTTTAATCCAAGCCTTTAATAAAATGCAATTGATTTATTTCCATTGGCGGCGCCACTGAGCTCATCGATACACCTTAAGGCCTTTGAATAACTAAATATCAGTCATAATCACATACAATGGCTCTCGATTCCGAGGTAAGTATCCTTTAAGCAATCGTGTCATGGAAACTAGAATTAAAATAGGTATAAAAAGATAAATAAAACCCAGAGACGGAACAAATGCAAATGTTCACCATATAAATGTTTATCACAGGTATGGTTAAATGTAATTCAGTCAATCCTTAATTGATCATTTATTTATTGGACGCGAGCTGAAAGGTAGCTAAAAGGAAAACTATCACAGCTAAGTAGACTTTACAAGTTTTTGAGATATAACACATTTTCGAAAACCGCAAATATAACTTTGTCATTCATACGAACACTATGAAAAACAAAGTTATTTTTTTCTGGCGAAAAATGATAGTGGTATTTTTGACAAGTGTATATAATCGGTACGTTAAGTGGGTACGGATTACGGAACCCTTCATGGGCGAGTCCGACTCGCACTTTGCCGTTTGAGAATTTTGTAACATAATAAGGAGACTAGTCAGTAATAAGAGTGTTGCGAATGCCATGAATTAAATTCAGACTATGACTGTATGTTCTTCGATTGCAACAAAATCTTCAAAAGTTAAGAAAGTTGCAATTAATTTAGACCGAATCAGGACACGAGATAGGAACAAGTCCGTTTATTTACGTAACCCAATTGCAGCCGTGCGCAGAGCGCGCTGAAGGAGCGCGACCTTGGCCGTGACCGCCGCGTTCTACATTACGTTTACGTACAGGGGACGACGCAGGCTAGGCTACAACCTCATGAAACAAGAAAGTATGGAGACGATAAACAATTCCTTAAACCATTGAACGAATGATAATGAATGAATGTATGTATATAATAAAGTTTATTTGAAACAATTTTGAGTATACGATAAGATGTTCTTAAATAACGTAGTTCGTCAAAATCTACTTATTTTTAGCATGCATATTAAATTAAATCAGTTATTTTTAACATTGTTTTGTTTCCTGCAAAATGTGATTGAATTTTGGTTGATGTATGTTTATTAAAGGATGACACGCTGGGATTATAAAATCTACAGAAAAGGGTCAATTCGTATTTCGTCGTTATTGAGAAGCAAGTTATTGTAATAGGTCAGCAGGTCGGCGTATTGATTATCTAATTAAAGTGATTGCAAGTGATGTGCGGCGGATGCGTGCGGGCGTGACGCGCGGCGCGGCGGGCGGCGGCGGCCGAGTGCAGTGCGTGGCGCGGATCGATGCGATAACGCGTGATAAGCGGCGGCGCGCGCACCCGCCCGAAGTTTGCCGCCCGCCGCGCACGATAACCTTGGACCGTAGTAGCGTTATGCCAAACATACGCTGTAATTTATTTACATTGTTTGATAGACGCGTTTTGTCTGGGCCTATACTTTGCGCTAATTGTTAATTCTTTCGTTGTTTGATACGATTATTATTTAAAAAGAAGGTCACAAGAAAAGGATTTTGGTTGTATGATTACATTAAATCACAAATTGATAAAGGAACGAAATTGAAAATGATATAATTATGAAAAAAAAAATGCTTCATTCATTTTCGTTATCACTCCGGCTACGGTCGCCCTAGTGTTCGACCGAAAGCGAAAACACGACGCACGCGGAAACGAGGTCACTTCGTCGGGAAATAATCTGTTGATCGACCGATGCGAAGTGCGTCTAGGCTCGGCAGTGAAAAACAACATGGCGTTTGTACACAAAACGTAAAATGATGTGGCAGATCACATCGATTTAGTTTAATTTAGTTAATTTTTGTAGTTTTAATATCGGACCCGACGTCCGACGGCCGCGGAACGTAAAATGTGAGCCGATCGCGAACGCGGCGAGAGCAAGGAGCGCCGACACCTACAGTACAAAGTTGCGGCGTCGATGCCGCGGCCCGTCGCCGCCTGACACCGCTCGAGGTGAGTCCGCGCGCCGCCGCCAGCCCCGGCGCCGCCGACGCCCGCCCCGGCCCCACCGACGGCCCGACTGACCGCCCGCCTGCTTCCAGATGGCGAACTCGCCGCTGGGGGAGATCGAGGAGCTGACGCTGTGCTCCTGCTGCAAACGGCAGTTCGACGAGAGCGAGCGGCCGCCGAAGCTGCTCGCGTGCAAACACCACTTCTGCCTTCTGTGCGCGCGCACCGTGCTCGGCAAGGGGCGCGAGGTGTACTGCGTGCACTGCTGGAAGCGCACCGAGCTGCCCGACGGCCGCGCCGAGGCGCTGCCCACGCACCAGCCCGTGCTCGCGCTGGCCCGCCGGCTGGCCGCGCCCGCCGCCCCCGCCGGCGCCGGGCCGCTGGCCGACGAGCTGCCGCCGTGCGCCGCGCACGCGCTGCCCGCGCTCTGGTGCTGCGCGTGCAACGTGCGCGCCTGCCGCGCGTGCCAGGAGCACGCGGCGCACGCGCACGCGCTGCGCCCGGCGCCCGAGGCGCGCGCCATCCTCGCCCGCGAGCGCCGCGACCTGCTGCAGGAGCTGCGGCGCGTGGCGGCGCGCCAGCGGGACTACCTGCTGCGCGCGCTCGACGCCGCCACCGCGCTCAAGCTGCGCCTCGAGGCGGAGCTGGCGGCCCCGCCGGCGCCCTCCGGGGCCGAGCCCGGCTCGCTGCCGGCCGCGGCGGCGGAGCGCGAGCGGCTGCGGGCGCGCCTGGCGGAGGCGACCCTGCAGGGCCGGCTCGAGGACCTGGTGCGCGCGGCGGCGACGCCGCTCGACTTCGGGCTGATACGACGCGCGCTGGCGACGCCGGCGCCGGACCCGCCGCCGGGGGGCGAGCGCCGCGACCCGGTCCTGCTGCTGGCGAACTACTGCACGGCGCAGCTGTTCGCGCGGCGGCGGGCGCCGGCGCGCTCGGAGGGCGACGAGGGCGCGGACACGGACGCGAGCGGGTCGCCCGCGTCGCCGTCGCTGGCGCCGGCGGTGGGGTCCCCGCCGCCGCGGCCGGCGAGCGCGTTCCCGCTGTTCTACCTGGACGTGGAGGTGAACGGCGCGCCGTTCGGGCGCGTGGTGATCGAGGTGCGCAGCGACGTGGCGCCGCGGATGGCGCGCAACTTCGGCGTGCTGGCGACGGGCGAGCTGGGCGTGGGCTACCGCGGCTGCGCCGTGTTCCAGTGCTGGGAGAACGAGAGCGTGATCACGGGCGACTTCGAGCTGAACAACGGGCGCGGCGGGCGCTCCGTGTTCGAGGAGAGCTACTTCATGCCGGACGACACGCGGCTGGCGGCGGTGCGCGGCGCGGTGGGCATGCGCCGCTCGCAGAAGCGGCACGACAACCTGGGGCTGGTGGGCTCGCAGTTCCGCATCGTGCTGCGCGAGATGCGCGGCTTCACGGCCATCTTCGGCAGCGTGGTGGAGGGGCTGGAGCTGGTGGACCGGCTGTCGCGCGCGGGCGACAGCGCCGGCAAGCCGCACAGCGCCATCCTCATCGCCGCCTGCGGCAAGCTCAACTAGCCGCCCCCGCCCCGCCCTCGGCCCCGGCCCCGCCCCTCCGCCTCTCGCATATCGTTCCTCCTCGACCTCTCGCGACTTTCGTACCTTATATTTCGAATCCGTCGGACCAAACCTTTATTTCCTTTCGCGTTCGTCTCGCGTCTCGATATATTTTTATACGTGTAGGAGATATTTTGAAGTATTTACGCGAATTATTCGGAGTTCGTCGGCCCGAGCTTGTGATTTCGTTCGCGCCCCTCGTCCTCGCGCTGTAGACGTCGGCGGGCCTAGAATCGGTATGACGTATCGTAATCGAGTATTTCGTTGCGGCGCGAGTGCGGCGCGACGCGCGGCGCCGTCGTTAGGTTAGGGTCGCGCCGCCGCCGACTAGATGATAAGTTAATTTATAAAATTTCGATCATATGTGTGTCAATATAAATGTTAAACATTATAGTTGATTATGTAGTAGAGGGCGAGTGTAGCGGCCCCGGCGTGGCTCGCGCGGTATATCGACGTTATTTAAGGAGATTATATATGAATATATTTACAAACTTCGTTACCTCTCGGAGAGACGCGGTAGCGGCAGGTCGTTTTACAAGACTGTGATGTAGGCAGCCCCGCGGCTGACAGGGTGTCGACTGTCGACTCGAGCTCGTTAAGTTTATTTTTCTATTTACCAAAGTTTATCGGCGTGTTAGGCTAAGCGTCGCCCTCTAGGCGTGTACTTCGTGTTGACTATATTCATATTATACGGTAGTTTGTCTGTCGACATATAGTCTATGATGCGCCGCGCTTGTTGATGTTGTGTGTACGCGCGTACACTGTCCGCGACTGGCAGAAGCGAATTCGTGATCAATAAATATCTATGGAGCAACAATGGCGTTTCATTCAACACTCCTCTCCCCAATCTTATCTATACTGATAAAACTACTCTTATCTACGTGTATAAAACAACAGATATTTAAACGATTTTTAGCTAAAAGTTTATCTTGGAATATCTTTACTCTCGTAGACGATCATATATGTACCAAAATGCTTTAACAGAACTCAATAAAAAGGTGTACTGCAAAAACTCTAATACATGTCTAATGTCACATTTATGGGTCTCTATTAATGTAATAGCTGTAATACCAACCAACATGTGGAAATAAATGATATAAAGTAAAACCACTTAACATTTACTCTCAATTAATTTCCTTGCAAATAAATATTCGTTGCA
This sequence comes from Crambus lathoniellus, assembly GCA_949710035.1. Taxonomy (NCBI): domain Eukaryota; kingdom Metazoa; phylum Arthropoda; class Insecta; order Lepidoptera; family Crambidae; genus Crambus; species Crambus lathoniellus. Next base: position 205,547 of record OX453302.1, read on the forward strand.
TATTTAAATATTTCTGATGTAGGTATAAGCTTTGAATATATTACATAATAATATAGTTTGCAGCTATAGGAATCAAACCCAGGATCTAGGAATCTGCAGGCAGGATCATTTAACAATTTTGTTTTAACATTGCTGAATAATAAAAACTTCATAGTACCTAATTAATGTAAACAAATCGATTGCTTTATTCGAGCACAAAATCATAATGTTAGCAGTAGTGTAGTCAATGAAACTAGTTGACCCCCACAGTAATTCCTCAGTCAGAAAAAACTTTACATCATGATAAAGTATCAATAAATTAAAAGTATGGTATAAATTTTCAAAAAATAATAATAATAGAAAATTAGGTATTTTTTAATGAAAGTCTTATTTCATTGATATCTTTTTTAGGAAAAATGCTCCGTCTAAACTTTCTGAACTGGACATATTCATGTAACGTTTAAAAACAATAATATGAAATATCCAAAAAAATATTCCAGCAGAAACACCAAATTTTAATCAAACAAAATGGAGTGACTTGGACTGAAAAATGTCTCTGTCGAACTTTTTAACGGAATTATACCATTTTGCCAAGCATAAGTACTCATGTTTGAAAAAAGTTTTGGATTTTCATCATGTATCACATACCCATATAAATAACTCATTTGGTCAAATAAATTTGGACTGAGAAATTACTCGGTTCAATATATAAACAGATTTGTATATTTATGTATAAATACCTAACTTCCGTGTGAGTTTTTTTTTTGGATAGTCATTTAAAAGTTTATGGCTCATGCTATTTTATAACTCAGCAAAGTTTCATCGACTGAGGAATTAGTGTATGGGTCTTCATACAAAGAATCTGTTCATTGCCTACACTACAGTGCGTTAATGCTGGAGTGTTATCAGACAGGAGTGGTATAAGGTTTCCGCCTGGCGAACAATTACGTAGCGGGCGGCGTTGTCTCTAATTCCCTTTCAATTTGTCAACCAGAGTAATTAGAGCAAGGTATTTTTTTAAGAATTCAAATACAATATTGTAGATTCTATAACTTAAGGAAAAGAATTTTACACAATGAGTTACAGAAATTCCGTATTGTTGTCTGATCAATACTAAGTTGATTGTATGGCGAGTTCGTCAATAAGGATAATTCTATTGATTTGTATCATTATAGCTCATCAGTTTTCAAGAACAAAATTCTCAAGGCCTTAAAATAGGTGTTCACACCTTTTTGTTTTGTTTTCTTTCTAGTTAAAAACTCAGCTTTGAAGCCCTGATTATTAGCAATACATACATTTTTACCATAAATATGATATTCATGGCACACGCCGCGTGGCTGTCTATAATTGGAGTTGCATGCAAGTAATGACCGGTTGTATTTTATTTAAGAATGTCATCATCATCATCATCATGTCAGCCGAACGACGCCCACTGCTGGGCATAGGCCTCCCCCAAGGATCTCCACAACGATCGGTCCTGCGCTGCCCGCATCCAGCGGCTTCCCGCGACCTTGACCAGATCGTCGGTCCACCTTGTAGGGGGCCTGCCCACGGAACGTCGTCCGGTACGCGGTCGCCATTCGAGAACCTTTCCGCCCCAACGGCCATCGGTTCTCCGCGCTATGTGTCCCGCCCACTGCCACTTCAATGATGCAATCCTTCGAGCGATGTCGGTCGTTTTAGTTCTCCTGCGGATCTCATCATTTCTGATTCGATCGAGCAGGGAAATACCAAGCATCGCTCTCTCCATTGCTCGCTGGGCGACTTTGAGCCTTCTTATGAGACCCATAGTAAAAGACCACGTCTCACTTCCATAGGTCATTACGGCAACACACACTGGTCAAAGACTTTCGTCTTGAGACATTGAGGTATTTCGGACGCGAATATATGCCGGAGCTTCCCAAACGCTGCCTATCCGAGCTGGATTCGACGAGAGATTTCAAAATTGCATTCATTTAAGAATGTAAACATGTTTAATCTGTTGATAGCCTAAATAAATAAATAAAAATAAATAAACATGGTGGTGGGTCATGGCTCATTCTCCTTATTCATCCATAAGGAAGGCCAGTGCCCCAGCAGTGGGGACATTAAATGGCTGATGATGATGATGATGATGATGAAATAAACATGTATTGCGGGTAGCACTGAGCCTTCATCACACCTGATGTAAACTGAACATAATTCAATTCAATTCATATCATTTACTGCATGTCACATTACATAAATAGGCAAGATGGTATTAGGTACAAGTTCGGTATAGGCTGAACGTGTAATCGCACTACTCCCGGAACTCCCAACCACTGAGGAACTGGCTATCTTATCTCTAACTTTTGGAACAGAACAATGCTGAAAACATCGTTCGTATCGTAGATAAGATGGTGGTAGCTAGACAGGCGAAATAGAACAAATCCTACCACCAACCAAATTGAATACAATATGTATCCCCCGCTGGGAATCGAACCCGGGACGTCTAGGTCTGATACTGGCGGTGTGTACTACTAAACCTCAGATGCTGCTAAAATTTTAAATAAATTTTACCTTTGCAATCACAAAAAATATGTACTTATATAAGTAAAGGTCAGGATCGATCGATCGAATCAGAAATGATGAGATCCGCAGGAGAACTAAAACGACCGACATCGCTCGAAGGATTGCATCATTGAAGTGGCAGTGGGCGGGACACATAGCGCGGAGAACTGATGGCCGTTGGGGCGGAAAGGTTCTCGAATGGCGACCGCGAACCGGACGACGTTCCGTGGGCAGGCCCCCTACAAGGTGGACCGACGATCTGGTCAAGGTCGCGGGAAGCCGCTGGATGCGGGCAGCGCAGGACCGATCGTTGTGGAGATCCTTGGGGGAGGCCTATGCCCAGCAGTGGGCGTCGTTCGGCTGACATGATGATGATGATGATGATAAGTAAAGGAAATTAAACATAAATCAGAGTAGATGTTCACAGGGTGGAAAAACCCCGTCGCGTGTGTTTTTGTGTTTGGGGTTTGTTTTTATTTCATCCTTTTTAAATTACACACAAAGATTGTAAGTAAATTCCCATTATGCGTGTCAGATCCCTACTTCAGCTTACTAAAAGAGTTGATGACCTTAAAACTTCTGGACAGATCTTCACAAATGATAGCTATGAACCATCTCAATCACCTCAGCTTTCGAACAAAACAAACCACATCAAAATCGGTCCAGTCGTTCAGGAACTACGATGCCACAGACAACCGATACATCGGCACGTCAAACTTATAACACACCTCTTTTTCCAGTATTTTATTTTCAAAATTGCATTCATGGATTTAAAAAAGAAAAACAGCCATTCCAAAGAATAGTACAACATGGTCTAATAGTCTCGGCATCGAATCCATCATCTTCCCAATATTGTTTTCCTTTCATTTAATTAACCCCCGACTGGAATAAGAGGAGTGTTAAAGAGGTGTATGTTAGGGGTCCCCCGACTGAGAGTTACTTTTATTACAAGCTTTTATTTTGAATCCACCTGTCCCGATGTTTGCTTGTCTGTAATCAAATCTTGCAAGTTAAACTTGAGAAGTGGTTCCCAGTGTCCGAATGAGCTGAACCTACATACATACATTACATAGATACAGATTTGGTTTGGATGACACAATACAATTTTAAAGTAAGCTTGTCATAAAAAATAATTAACTTTAACTTTATTTATTTATAAAAATACAAGTTTACAATTTGCATACTTAAAAGGACATAATATTATTTTAGGGCGGTAGCTAAATAATTAAAAGAATTGATTACTTACATTAATTTACAAGTAGCTCAAGCATGTACGGTCCTAAAGAAATCCTCACAGATCACGCCTTGCAGCAAACTAGAATGATGTATATCATAGTAATATTCTTCCGACGACGACGTCACAGCAAACACAGCTTCTAACAAAATATGCACAGCAGTATGCTCCGATACGAGCGACCGTTCACAAAATAGCCGAACGCCGAGCCAAACTATGGTGTTCCGGACACGAGCACGCCCTCACATCACCCTCTACACACATTCATAGAGATGTTGAGAGCTGGCTGGAGCGGAGTGAACACCTGCATGGTATATCTATGGTCTGTGCGCAGCCAATAAGTAATATGTAGGCTGTAACGCTATTTATGTGTAGGGCTCTTTGGATGTGTCATTTCAAGCCATTGATTAGAACGAATTTAATAAAAAAAATATAAAGCTTCAGTGGTTTGACGTATCCGTATAGAAGCTCCCGAGAGAGCATGTGATCCCTAAAGATATACTAAGCGACATGTGTAAAATAGAAAAATATTGTATAAATCGGAAGTACTGTGATTTAAGAGTTTCAATTACTTCCATCGTGGCTACTGTGAAGCATCCGACCTGGAGACGTATTTCCGTAGCGCACGAGTTTGAATTCGCATTCGAAATTGAAAAATTCGTATGCGAATTCCTAACATCGGTATTTTTGAATAATCACACCTATGAATTCTCGTTGCAGAATTTCTACTAGTAGAATTCATCATCTTTATTAGTCTGTGGCCGCAAAATGTCGTCACTGACAATCATATGACAAGTATTTGTGTTTTCATTTTGATATATTTTTAAAGATTCTCTGTGGAAAATAGCTCCGATGGGACTCGAACCCACGACCTTTCGCTTTCCGGGCGACTGCTCTAAGCACTGAGCTCCGGAGTCGTTTTTTTTTCTAAGTACTTAATTTTCCGTTTTTCTATCATAAAAATTGCATTGTGAATGCAAAAAAGTAAAATTTTGAATAAGTTTCTCTGTGATTTTGAAACAAATAAAGAATATTAATTTATTGACAATACAGATTTCGAATGCTACAAAAATGCATGAAAACGGGTAATAGAATTCGATTTTGTAGACGACTGGTTGACGTATACGTTTTCAATTCGTATTCGATTTTCATTTCGAGCGCTACGGAAATACGTGTCGGGCGCGTCTCGCACCATGGGCGGGCACGAGCCGACACCTGCACGGTACTCACGCTGTAGTACACTGTGGGCACGTACTGCGCGTCGCTGGACTCGCGCACGTAGCCCAGCTCGGGTGGGCAGCAGCACGTGGTCGCGCACCATGGGCGGGCACGAGCCGACACCTGCACGGTACTCACGCTGTAGTACACGTCGGGCACGTACTGCGCGTCGCTGGACTCGCGCACGTAGCCCAGCTCGGGTGGGCAGCAGCACGTGGTCGCGCACCATGGGCGGGCACGAGCCGACACCTGCACGGTACTCACGCTGTAGTACACTGTGGGCACGTACTGCGCGTCGCTGGACTCGCGCACGTAGCCCAGCTCGGGTGGGCAGCAGCACGTGGTCGCGCACCATGGGCGGGCACGAGCCGACACCTGCACGGTACTCACGCTGTAGTACACGTCGGGCACGTACTGCGCGTCGCTGGACTCGCGCACGTAGCCCAGCTCGGGTGGGCAGCAGCACGTGGTCGCGCACCATGGGCGGGCACGAGCCGACACCTGCACGGTACTCACGCTGTAGTACACGTCGGGCACGTACTGCGCGTCGCTGGACTCGCGCACGTAGCCCAGCTCGGGCGCGTCGCGCGTCGGTAGTAGCACGTCGTCGCGCACCATGGCCTGGCACTGCGCCGACACCTGGTAGCCCTCCAGGTGCACCTGCTTGTTGCTGTCACCTGAACCACACACGTTTCGGATTAATGCCAGACGCCAAAAAAAATATACAGCATATTAGCGTTTTTCGGACAGGTAGGGATTTTAGTACTTTTTTTTTCATCAATAGATGTCGCATTTTTATCTCAGCTGTCAAAAATTGTATACAAGGTAATGTTATAGGCAATAAACAAAATCTTTCACTTTGCTCACTCGCTCAAACAAAAATAATATATGCTTTCTGTCTGTCATTTTGTATTTGTTTGTCTCGTCAGTGTCACAGGGTAAAAAACTATAGGCAGCGTGCTTTGTTCGCTTCTGTTTGTGGTTCGTTGTTTTCGTTTGTATTTTCCGTGGATTATTATAACCGACGACTTTGGCTTTTCCTACTGGTGCCTGTCCTGACGACTCTTCTATGCATGTTAAGATAACCCTTGGCACATTCTATGAACTTTGAGTTTGCCTTTGCGATTTGGACAAGACGTTTGAACGGGATTGGCCGTGCCGTGCATCATGGACAAGGACTACGGATCGTGATCACTCGCTGCTTTGAAAGCAGAGCTGAAGAAAAAAAATACGAAGCTTACGGGAAAAAAAGCTATTCTTGTGCAAAGGTTCATAGTTTTTAATTTGTTATCTATGTTGTTGGTATGCTTTTGTATCGTAAACTGCAATCTCAATCTTTATTAAATAAGTAATAAAATTTATTTGTCTTATTGATAGAACCACAGACTACTTATATACTACCAACACAGTATTAATATATATGCTAATATAAACTGTGCTACCAACGACCATAAAATATAGAATGGTTTGACAGCTGACTGGAAATAGTGACATCTATTAAAAGATTTGGAACTAATTTTGTATTACCTAACAAAGGAAAACCGCTCATTACTGTACCTAATCATAATTTTGGACGTTAACATCGAAGTGCGTATCTGTCGTCATTTTTATTCTACTTTGCTTGTACAACCCTGACGCTTGAGTGGTGTAAGTAAATTATGAACACAAAGGAATTGCACTCTTATGAGCGTAAAATTAAGGTGCGATTTCAAATGCACCAGCCGGCCTAGCATGAGCGGCTTATAACGCGCGATATGATATGGTACGGCAAGTTGTCTTGCTTACCCCTCTAAGGTGTAAGCAAGACGGCATGCCGTACCATATCATATCGCGCGTTATAAGCCGCTCATGCTAGGCCGGCTGGTGCGTTGGAAATTTTGTAGGCTATTAAAATGGAGACTTTCTTCGAGATCATAGGAGTGCAATTTCTGTACGTAGTACAATTATTATATTCCGTGATGTCGTTTAAGAACGTATGCACAATCTGCAATAAGTAGTCTGACATTTCAATCACTACATATACAGCTGATTACTTTTTGCGATTTCAAAGTTATTAGTTTTGAAATTTCGTTATGCTGCTTAAAACGAACAGTATACCCCTTCAAAGTTAGAGAGCGCATACTAGAGATTGCGCTCGCCGACTCTGCCGCTCACTTCCCCGCGTACCCCCCCATCGTTGCCCCGTGCAAGTACATGGGTCGGTCGACTGTTAGTAGTAGTAAGGCTGTGCCGTATCTGTCGTAAGTTATGGTGGATCGATACACTAAAAGCAAAAGATCGGGCATACGGTCCTAAAGTCGACCACAGAGTACATAATTATCCCACAGACTAAGTAGAAAGTTGACCTCACTTCACAAAAGCGCCATCTACTTTTTATAAGAAATGGAATGTCATTGTGCAAGAAAGAATGGTATAAAACTTGATAGAAAATCTATCTTGCTACAAAAAAAATGAGAAAATATTGATATAATATGCATTTGTAGCATCTAATAGTTCTAATATGACTAAAAGGAATAAAACAGAAAATAATATTTTAATAATTAAAAAACACGACTTCCAAAATCAAACTAAAAAGTAAATCACAAACTCTCATAGCAGCGGGGGACCTTTTAAATTAAAGTATTTCACAGCATGGTACCCCGATTGCAATGAGAGCTTGTTACAAGGTTTTATTTAACTTGCCATGTTAGTAAGTTAGTTTGTTAGTGGGGGACAAATCTTGCAAGCTTAATTTGACCCACTTCCCAGTGTCCGATGGAGCTGAAACTTTGTATACAGGTTTGGTTTAGATGACAATACAATATTTAAGTACAGTCAGCAAAAAAGCTTGTCATGAAAATGAATTTTTTACAAAACACTTATTTTTTACTTTTTACTTTATTTCCGTAGCACACGAGTTTGAACTCGCATTCGAAATTGAAAAATTCGCATGCGACCTACTAATATCGGTATTTTTGAATAATCACACTCATGACAATCATTAACCAACTTCTAAATCAAAAAGGAGGAGGTTCTCTATTCGTCTGTATGTTTTTTTTTTGTGTATGTCCACCGATTACTCGAAGACGGATGGACCGATTGAAATGATTAAAACGTTATTACATCAGGAAATCTTGAAAATACTGTCGTTTTCGTATAACTCCTTTGTTTATAAACCGATTTAGATGATTCTTGTTTTGTTAAAAGGGGGATATCTCAAGGTATTTTAACCGACTTAAAAAAAGGAGGTTTTCAGTTTGATCACATACCTATTTACCAGAATACACGTAAATTGCCTGCACGATGCACTAAAAAGAGTGAAATAAAAATTATTTTTATAAAAAAATAAAACCGCCTTCAAAAAAATCACATCAAAAAAGTAAGAAATAATTCCTCACCAAATAAATAACGTAAGTACTTTGAAGTCGGGCGGGTTTTAACAAAACAACAAAAAATTGTACATGTTTCACGCCCGACTTCAAAGTACTTACGTTATTTATTTGGTGAGGAATTATTTCTTACTTTTTTGATGTGATTTTTTTGAAGGCGGTTTTATTTTTTACCACACTTTTATTAGCTTCACTTGTAACTAAGTCACAATGTAAGAAAATCTTGGAATTCAATTAAAACCTACTTCTAATCGTCGCATTGATTTGAAACTTTGCAAGTCTATATAAATCCGATGACAATACAATAATTGGCTACCATCGAGCTGATATTCTGATGACGGAGTCAAGAGGTGGGCAATAGAACTGATCAATGTCTGCTAGGAAACCCCTCGACTTTAGGCTCATTTGTTTTGTTCTGATGACACCTATTCGCTACACTTGATGTTGAGGGTCTGATGATGGAGCAGGGAGGAAGCCAGTGACACTTTGTAATGACCACTAGGAAACCCCTCAAGTTTGGGCTCCGTTGTTTCGTTCTGATTAGACTTATTCGCTACACTTGGTGGTGATGGTCTGATGATGGATGAGCAGGGAGGAAGCTAGTGGCACTCCTTAATAATCAATAAGAAACACCTCGAGTTCTGGCTCATTTGGTGGCTCTGGCTGACCTACTTGGTGGCGAGTGTCTGATGATGGAGCAGGGAGGAAGTAAGGGTTGGGCTCGCGCATCCGTTAGCTTATAGACTCCACTTGAATTTGTAAAACTAAATACATACAATCACGCCTTTGAGTTATAATGTTTACGGGGTGGGCAGACACATGAATAGACTGTGAAATCCATTACCATCCATCCATGGCTTGCCATTTATTATAACTAAAAAGTAAAAAATAAATATGTAGTTTTAAAAACTAAAATAACACACTTTTATAGGAACAGAATAAAAAGTACAAAATAACCGTCTATTCAGTACCTAACTGAAATTAAAAAGCGTGGTGCGCCCTTTGCAAAGCATGCATTTCATTCAAGTACTTAATATCGACAACGCGCACCACGCTTTTTAATTTCAGTTAGGTACTGAATAGACGGTTATTTTGTACTTTTTATTCTGTTCCTATAAAAGTGTGTTATTTTAGTTTTTTAAACTACATATTTTTATAAAAATAATTTTATGACAAGTGTTTTCATTTTGCTATATTTTTAAAGTTTCTCTGTGATTTTGAAACAATTAAACTTTTCGAATGCTACAAAAATGCATGAAAACGGGTGTAATAGAATTCGATTTCGTAGACGACTGGTTGACGTATACGTTTTCAATGAGGGCTAACGCGTATGAATTCGCCGCTAGAGGCGCTGGTGTCGCGTGATGTCCTCGAAACGTCAAATGTCATACTTTGTGTGTGAGCTACGCGCGTTTATTTCTAAAATAAATAAAATGTGAGTATTTAGCAATACGAGATTCAAAAAGGCAAATATGAATTACGGGTCAATGAGCGTCAGTGCTTTAAAAGCGGAACTAAGAAAAAAAGAGGTTTTTCAGAACAAAACGGGACTGTACAACATTGCGGCATGCTGGATAATCTGAATATCTATACTAATATTATAAAGAGGAAAGATTTGTATTTTTGTATGTAACGAATAAACTCAAAAAGTACTGGACCGATTTAGAAAATTCTTTCACCGTTAGAAAGCTAGTCTTACCGAGTGACATATGCTATATTTTATCCCGATATTCCCACGGGAACGGGTACCACGCGGGTGAAACCGCGGGCAGCCGCTAGTTATTAATAAATTGGTATTATTTAAGATTTGTTTTCTTTCACACCCGTAGAGCCGTAGGGGCCGTCGTAAAACAAACTTTAACAGGACCTCGCGACAGTGGCGCCAACTGGTGAGCAAAAAAACGGTAGCCCTTATTCGTACTCGATTTTCATTTTGAGCGCTACGGAAATACCACTCCAGCCACCCTAGCATGACCAACAAAATTCGATATGATATGATAAGTTATCCGGTTTAACTGTCAAAGGACAAACCTCTTTATTACAAAACGTGGACTAAAGTTAGACCTGGTTTAAAATTGATGCTAATTCTGTCTTTCATTTGAAAAATGAAAGTGACAGCACCAGTTTAATACCAGTTTTAATTAGGACTATTTTAGTCCACGTTTGTAATAAGGTGGTATGGGTTTTGACGTTTGAATGTCGATAAGTCGCTCTATCATGCGATACTTTAAAATTCAGCTTTCAAGCCCTGATTATTAGCAATACATAGTAGGGTATTTTACTGTTGTTGAAATGTAGATATTTAATGATGACGTTAAAAAATATTGCAATTAAGAATACCAAATGTGAAAAAATAATTTGAATCTGTTTTATAATAAAAGAATTATAGTCTGTTTGATTTTGACTATAGCTGTCTCTTTCTAAAACGAAATCTTCTATGGCGTGACTACGACGCTACTAACCCACTGACGTCACTAAGATAGCGTCCTGTCCTTGTCTAATTATAAAGTTTGAAGTCCTATATCTTTGAAAATATTCAAGATAATTCAAAAAACTTGTTTTGTGTAGCTAATATTTCGAAAAACATTTTAAAGAAATAAAAAAAAATCAGTAAAATACCGTATTGTTACCAAGTGATTTATGGCACACGCTGTGGCTGTCTATAATAAAATTGGAGTTGCATGCAAGTAATGACCGATCGTATTTTATTTATGAATGTAAACATGTTACCTCTGTTGATAGCCTAAATAAGTAAAAATAAAAAAATACATATCACGTTTTGGGTGGTCATGCTAGGCTTCCAGGTCGTATGGTACGTACCGGTGACGCAGACGGTGACGAACTTGGAGCCGAAGTAGCCGCTGGCGGCGTGGCGGCACGCGCTCGGGTGCTGGTTCTGGAAGTGGCCCGCCGTGATGCACTCGTGCGCCGACAGGAAGTGCGTGTCCACGCCGCTGCCGAACGAATGGGAGTTAATGACGACCGCAGTTCGTGTCAAGACTACCTAGCTAGGATCTCTGACAAAAACTAGTTTGAATAAGAAAAATGGAAAAAAAGTATTTAGAAAAAATCGACCCGTCTCACAACCAGCTCCGATGGGACTCGAACCCACGAAAGCGAATAGCGAAAGGTCGTGGGTTCGAGTCCCATCGGAGCTGGTTGTGAGATGGGTCGATTTTTTCTAAATACTTACTTTATTTTCCATTTTTCTATGATAAAAATTGCATTGTGAATGCAAAAAAGTAAAAATTTAAATAATATACTTAGTTCCTTTTTTTGTAAATAATTACTAATATACATAGAAAACACCCAGACCAAGATAAATAGACATGTTATTTAAATTTTACTTTTTTGCATTCACAATGCAATTTTTATGGTTGAAAATTTCGCGTGTGGGGGTAGTAATATCTTCACATTGATGAAATTAACGCTGGCTATACAGCCAGAAGTATTTGATAAATTCGACGCTTCTCGTAACGACTCCGTAGCTCAGTGGTTAGAGCAGTCGCCCGGATAGCAAAAGGTCGTGGGTTCGAGTCCCATCGGAGCCGGTTGAGAGACGGGTCGATTTTTTCTAAATACTTCATTTTCCATTTTTCAACCATAAATAGACGTGTTCATGCACACAAATATTTATCTTGTTCGGCAATCGAACCCGAGACCTCTGGCGCAGAAGGCAGGTATCCTACCCCTGCACCAAATCGGTCGTCAAAAATCTTGGAAATATTGAAAACTAGTGGCTACCCGCGGTTTTACCCGCGTGGTAAAATGGTGGATTAAATATGGCCTATGCCACTTAGGAAGAATGTAGCTTATTTATGGTGAAATAGTAGTTTATTTCACTATCTTAAATAAGTGGTTAAAGGTTCGTACATTACTCTTAGTCATTCACTCTCACTAACTAGCTTCTGGACTACACCTAGTGCGGGTACTAAATGAATGAATGAATGAAAAACGTTTATTTAGCACCAGACATTACAATAAATAATGTTTAAACTAAAAAAAATACAGTTATAAAGGCGCCAAAAAGGTCTCCGCTCAGCTATATGTCACACCATTAAGCTGTGACTCTGATTTTCAGCGGAAGCCCCGTAGAGTGAATAATAATAAAAAGTGATTAATTATAGCGTACATACTAAAATTGTTATTATAGTAAAAAGCATAGAAAAAAATAATATACAAACACACAATGGTAAAAAATTAAAAATAATAACATAATTAAGATTTTAAATTATTTTTATGCATTCACAATGCAACTCTGTAAGTATAGGAAAAATAAAATAATAACAATAAAAAAATGGAACTCATCAATAATAAAACAGATAGGTAAGTAAAAATTGTTAAAACGCAAATTCAAAAATAATACCTCAGTACATTAATACACATGCTAAATAATTCAATTGAATACCTTTATCATGCTCATGACAAAATTAACAGATTAAAATTAAATTCATGATTACTAAAATTGTGACCAGCTACTTCCACCAGGGTTGCATGATTTAAATCAAGTTGATTTAAATCACGATTTTTATTGCATGATTTTTTTAATTCAAATCACTGATTTAAATCAATATCCGAAAAAAATATTATTATACGCTCTGGGAGGTATTATTAATCAACTATAATGTTCGAAAACAATGTTAATACAAAGAACGATACGTGCAAGCTAAAACTTATTTATCACAATAAAAATCATCATTCAATAATTTTCGGCAAACAAAATTTACACACGAAACTCAAATTGTTTTTTCGGGATGATGTAACATTTTACTTTTTTGGCGGTGTTGTGCATCAATTCTTGCTAAATAAAAATGTTGCCCATAAGAAAAACTAGAGTAATTATTGCATAATCTAATAAAAATCAAAAAAATCACGATTTATTTAAAAAAATCTGATTTTTTTTTATTAAAATAAAAAAATCGTGATTATTTTCAACCCGGACTTCCACTGACCGTATGTGTTTGACGCAGCCCGCGGGCGCGTCGGGCAGCAGGTCCGTGAACACCCAGCCCACGCGGCGCAGCCCCAGGCGCGCGGCGATGGCCTGCACCAGCTCCTCGTGGGCGTCGGGTTGTAGCGTGACGCAGTCTCGCCCCGACTCCTGCGGCGGCTCGTAGATGGCCGCCACGCGCGCGCGGATACCTGCGCATAAACGATGGTCGATGTTAAAAGCGGTGAGGCGTTGTTTTTATGCAATAACTAGCGGATCCTCGCGGTTTCACCCGCGTCGTACCCGTTCCCGTGGGAATATCGGGATACAATATAGCCTATGACACTCGGGAAGAATGTATCTTTCTAATAGTCAAAGAATTTTCTAAATCGTTCCAGTAGTTTCGGAGCCTATTAAATGCAAACAAAGAAACAATCAAATCTTTCCTCTTTATAATATTAATATTAAATGAGTTATTTAAATTTTTACGTTTTTGCATTCACAATGCAATTTTTATGGTTGAAAAATGGAAAATGAAGTATTTTAGAACAAAATTTCCCGTCTCACAACCAGCTCCGATGGCCATCGGAGCCAGCTGGTTGTGAGACAGGTCGATTTTTTCTAGTATAGATGACTCAGCAGTTTAGGCATCCATTTATTTACACTTAATTCGTACAATTACTGTTTAACGTCCTTTCTACTCAACAATTCGAACAGAACTGATTGTCTGATTGCCCTACGTTCAGCTAGGTTCTCACCATTATTTCTCTGAATTCAGTTGCGTTGCGCCGGCGCTTTGTCTCGGTTAGAAATGAATAGTGTTGCCAAAGTAACAATTTATACTTTAATAATTTTAATTATTCTAATCATTACCTTTTCAAATACAACACTATGCTCTGCCTCATATTTAGCAAAAAAGGAAGTGAAACGAAACTTTTTATTACAGACAAAACATCATGAACCGTGTCGTAGTTATTAACGCCCACCTCCAAAATACATTACTTTTAAAACAATAATGAATTGAATAAACTGGTTAGAAATAAAATGCAGATATTTTTTTTAAAATGACATTCAGGAATATGTGTGTGTGTGTGTGTGTCTGTCTGTGTCTGTGTGTGTGTGTGTGTGTGTATAAGATTAATATATTTGAATTTAAATTACTAAGTACTAGCTATCCGCCCGCGGCTTCGCCTGGACGGACTACACGACGTTATCCCGCGGGAATGTGATGTTTTTCCGGGATAAAAATACATGAGTACTATCAGAGAGACGACTGTCAAACAGCGTATGTCATGTAATTCCGCTGGCTGAGATGTCATAAACATCTGACACACTGTCACAACAGCGTGAACATGGCTAGTCAAGCCATCCTAGCTCCTTCCAGAAGCGCAGAAGCCTCCTGGGGCGTTCACAGGCTTCTAGGAGCGACCTCTCCAGGCTACAAAGTACCCGTGTCCCAAATTTCAGCCAAATCCGTTCAGCCGTTTTGGCGTGATTGAGTAACAAACATACAAACATTCAAACATCTAAACTTCAAAACATCTAAACTTTCACATTTAATTTTATAATATAAGGAGGATAGTGGGATATGCAGTGTGTGCACATCGTTACACATGTATACCTAGCGGCACGTCCGGGTGTGTCTCGTAGCGGCCGTAGAGCATGCCCACGCGCTGGTGGCTGGTGGCGCGCCAGTAGGCCAGGAAGCGCTCCACGAGCGCCGGGCTCTCCACCAGCACGTTGTCCATCGTTACACATGTATACCTAGCGGCACGTCCGGGTGTGTCTCGTAGCGGCCGTAGAGCATGCCCACGCGCTGGTGGCTGGTGGCGCGCCAGTAGGCCAGGAAGCGCTCCACGAGCGCCGGGCTCTCCACCAGCACGTTGTCCATCGTTACACATGTATACCTAGCGGCACGTCCGGGTGTGTCTCGTAGCGGCCGTAGAGCATGCCCACGCGCTGGTGGCTGGTGGCGCGCCAGTAGGCCAGGAAGCGCTCCACGAGCGCCGGGCTCTCCACCAGCACGTTGTCCATCGTTACACATGTATACCTAGCGGCACGTCCGGGTGTGTCTCGTAGCGGCCGTAGAGCATGCCCACGCGCTGGTGGCTGGTGGCGCGCCAGTAGGCCAGGAAGCGCTCCACGAGCGCCGGGCTCTCCACCAGCACGTTGTCCATCGTTACACATGTATACCTAGCGGCACGTCCGGGTGTGTCTCGTAGCGGCCGTAGAGCATGCCCACGCGCTGGTGGCTGGTGGCGCGCCAGTAGGCCAGGAAGCGCTCCACGAGCGCCGGGCTCTCCACCAGCACGTTGTCCATCGTTACACATGTATACCTAGCGGCACGTCCGGGTGTGTCTCGTAGCGGCCGTAGAGCATGCCCACGCGCTGGTGGCTGGTGGCGCGCCAGTAGGCCAGGAAGCGCTCCACGAGCGCCGGGCTCTCCACCAGCACGTTGTCCACGCGGCGCCAGGCCTGCCGCGACAGCGTCACGGCGCCCGGCTGGCACGCCGAGCAGATGCCGCGCGGCCACGGCGGGTGCTCCTTGCAACCTGCACACACACAAACAAATCACTTCTAAATCATCGTCTTATAAATCGATGAACGCCGGCTTCACGCACGAAAAAGTGACAAATTTCGCATGCAAGCAAGAGCGTGGAAGGCTTAAGGCAGGGGGGTGTCACTCCGCAGTTTAGGTACGTTCGGCCGGCGCGCCTGCCGGGCAGGCGTATGGCAGAAGGATGCCGCTCGGCTCGTACGCTCCACGTTCGCGCGTAAAACGATCGATCATTTCTGTGATTTTTGTGCACCGAACAATGACTACTTAACGTTCTTATAATCCGTATATAAGATACTGTTGTGTTAACGGGTGTCCAAATAAAAGAAAGAACCAAAGAAACAACAAAACCGAAATCGCAAGTCGCTCGCAGCCCTAACCAGCGAGCGAGCTGTTTGAGACATTCATAGAAATAGAAACGCTCGTGCGTAGGTATTGGGTACAGTTTTGCTTGCATGCGCGAACTCTAGGTTATTATAACAGTAGGCAAGCGATGACAAAGCAACCGGAATTGGACTTTATTTCCACGCAGAAAGATTTATTTTTATTTGAATGAGCTTGCAGAGTGAGTCTTCTGTGCCTTAACACTATTATTTATTCTGTGCTTAAGGGTTCGGCTTGTGACGCATCTATCTCTCTTCCACTCCATCGGACGATGCGTCCGAGTAGAAAAGAGACAACGGCATATTGTTATCACGTAAAATTATCTTGTACTAGCGGATCCTCGCGGTTTTACCCGCGTGGTACCCGTTCCCGTGGGAATATCCGGATGAAATATAGCCTATGTCACTCGGGAAGAATGTAGCTTTCTAGTGGTGAAAGAATTTTCTAAATTAGTCCAGTAGTTTCGGAGCCTATTTGATGCAATCAAACAAAAAAACAATCAAATCTTTCCTCTTTATAATATTAGTATAGAAGTATAGATAAGTATAGATAAATGCCGGCTTCACGCACGAAAAAGTGTCAAATTCCGCATGCAAACAAAAGCATGGAAGGCCTAAGGGTTCGGCTTGTGACGCATCTATCTCTCTTCCATTCCATTGGCCGATGCGTCCGAGTAGAAGAGAGACAGCAGCATATTATTATCACGTAAAATTATCATTAAGAACCGTCTTTACAGACAATCTTTTTTTTATTCACAACGGGGTAGCACTTTGCCTTCATCACACCTGATGTTGAGTGGTGATAAGGCTGAAGGTGGAAGCGCACTACTCCCGGAATCCTCAACCACTTAGAAACTGGCTATCTTGTCTCAAACTGCCGGAACACGATTATGCTTAAAATATCTTTATTTTGGCGTCAGACTAAGATAATATGGTGGTAGCTAGCTAGACGAATTTGGAACAAGTCCTACCACTAACCGAACCAATACAATATGTATACCACTGGGAATTGAAAGTGAGAAACTTGTAATATTGCAAAAGTTACGAATTTTTATCTATAGCTTCACTATCAAGTAAATGAATAATATTTTTTTATTATTAGACAACAAGGAAATAATAAAAATCACTTACTTCATAAACTTATCATTATTTTAAAATGAAAAAAAACCAAGCACCACTAAAAGATGGTACCGACACAAAACTAAACTACAGGCAAAATGAATTTATGTGGCTTGCAAGTAATAACTTTAATAATATGTGCAATCGATTAAACCTAGATTTGTTCAACACTAGTGTGACAGTGGCAAGGTTTTATTTATTTATTTATTCACAAGGGGGTAGCACTTAGCCTTCATCACACCTGATGATAAGTGATGATAAGGCTAAAGGTGGAAGCACACTACTCCCGGAATCCTCAATAACTGAGGAACTGGCTATCTTATCTGGTTTTTTGATTTTTAATAATATTAGCTTAGAAGATTAATTACAATGTTTTATCCATATTATCCTACCTGTAATGTAATTGGCCTTCTGGTGCCTATTGTATTTAATAATTTATAAGATTGGCTGTTGGTCTTCCTTTAAAAAATGAAAATAAAAAATAGAATCCTTTGTAAATTTAAATACCAAAGAGACTGTTAATGAAATAGTACCCAGGTATTATTATATCTAATGCTTGTGACCTCATGAAATATTGTTTTTAATTACAATGATGATTTCATTCATTGTTATCTTGAAATATACCATGTATCAACAACATGGTTCTGAGATAACAATATAAACTAAGAAAAGAATAAAAAATCTATAGAAATATAAAAATAACCTGGTTTGATTTTGAAGGAGAGCTCATCTAGTGACACAAACTTCCCGGAGGTGATCTTGCGCATGTAGGAGTGGAAGGACATGTGCTTGATGTTGTGCTCCTTCAAATAGTTCTCATCCCAGGGCTCTAGAGGCGAGCAGTGTACGCAGCATCCTTTTGAATTGTGTCGACATCTGTATATAACATTTGTGTTTAGAATTTTCAAGGTAGAAAGCTTTTTAACTTACTAAGTAAGTAATAATTATAGGCACTCACACATCCAGGCACCTATGATTGCCCAAAAAAAATTGATATAACATTATTATAGTGACAGCAGACTAGCTTGGACATGTGAGTGTATAGAAAAATACTGACAATTTCTCATCACGTTCTCGTTGTATGGTCCCAGGCATCTTGTAGAGAAGTAAGTCTACTTCATCTTCTTCTGGAGCTCCAGGTGGCGGAGCTGATGATATTGGTGCAGCAGCTGATGGGCCCGGTACAGCCGGCTCTCCAAATGGTTTGTTGTTGGCCTGCTTGTAATTGAATTGATCTTGTTGTTATACACATGACAAACTCTTTTTTTCTTTTTACTATTTTTGTATTGACTGTAATCTGTAATGTGTACCAAATATAAATAAATAAATAAATAAATAAATAAATAAATAAACTGTTTCTTTTAAATTGTTGCTTTTTAGCAATCTATTTGTAGTGACTTGACTGTTAGTACAACAAATATGATAGATTAAGACTCACTTCTGCGCTAGTTGTTGGCTGATCAAAGAGCACGGCCCCATTGACGGGGCTCAGGTAGAGCATGTCGCCGTGCTGCAGGCGATGGTCGCGCAGCGTGCGCGCCTTGCTGGACGCGATCTCCTCCTTGCGCTGGCGATCCTTGTGCAGCGCAAACCCGAAAGTGCTCAGATGAAACGCCTCGAATACGCGCTCGTACAATAACGCAGTCGCGTCGCTGTCCAGCACTTCCACGCGCGCCGTGCCCTCCGCCGACTGCACGCGCAGCGTCTGCACACCGAAATCAACCAGCTTAAGGTACTTATCGAGTGACCACCACTAGATATCACAATCAAAACTGCCGAGTCATCTTGCATTTTGTCGTCAATTTCGCATAAAAATTACGAGGGGAAGTACGGCAAGCCTTCGCCTAGTAAGAGTTTGGAAGAAATCTAACTAAATAAGAGCGAAAAGGTTCAATAATATTTCCAACAGATTCGAACTGAATGCTTTGGAATAAGATTTTCGCTGCGGTTCTCTGGTTTTGCATGGCTAGAAATTACCCACGGTTATTAACCTATGAGTGGAATAATGACTCATTATTGTTAAAAGTGGAAAATTTTACCATTTTCTTTGCACCAGACATTTTTCTATCTAAAATAAAATACAACACAACACAATACCAACAGTGCACCAACCAACTGACATGAGCATGAATGACCACTGAATGACAGAGACAGACAGACAGCAACATGACACGAAATGACAGCCATGATAAGTGTTGCCAGTGCCACTGACTGCCAGGGTGGTATTCCACTCATCAAATATTATATCCTATCTTGGATCCAAGAAATGGGGGATTTTTCTGACAGCTATTAAGAAAAAAAAAATTGATTTAAAGTGGCGACAGATGGCGCTCGCAAATAACGAAATGATCAAAAGTAATCTGAAGCCCCCAGTACACGATGGCCGATCATGGTCGGCGACCATGACCAAAACATCGTAAAAAAAAAAAAAAAAAAAAAATAGTTTATTTCATTATCATTGAAAACGAAGAAATTCAGTTGTCAGAACTATCCCAGGAAGCCTGTGAACAGGCCTGTGTTGGGTAATTCTGCTCTTCCTTATACCAAAATACAGTATGTTATTTATAAACTATTGCTAATTAAATTAAAACTCATTGTGTGAGAGTGTGTGTGTGTGTGTGTGTGTGTGTATTTGTGTGTGTGTACGAGCGGTGTTGTGAGTGGTGTGTGTGTGTGTGTGATTGTGTGTAAGTAGCTTGGTCACTTCAAAAACAATATTAAGTAGGTACACTAAACAAAAAATAAATAAATTACAAAGCATTCTTAAATAATATATCCTCTGTCTCACAATATCCTGTGGTCACGAGTCCTTTAACTAATGTCTTTCTACATTCGCTGTGGGTGAGGCTATAGATCTGAAACCTGTCATTTAGCTTATTGTAGAGATAAGCAGAATGAGAATTAAACTGACGTTGTGCCAATAAAGTTCTGCAGTTAGGAACTGGAGCAACTTTTCGTTGTCTTCTTCCCGTCTGAACAATGGGCGTGTAAGGTAAGGATCTATGTAGTTTAAGGACAGAATTAATTATATAAAGTTGCCTAATTGTTAAGATTTCATAGTTTTGGTAAAGTTCGTCAGTAGGAAATCTATACGGTTTGAAGAACATGGTCTTAAGTAAGCATCTCTGGGCCCTTTCTGCTTCAAGGAATTTTATTTTAGAGGCACCACCCCATATAGATATACAGTAGGACATAACTGATTGCGCCAGTGCAAGATAAATACGCTTTAAGAGGTCAATTTGGGTTACGTGTCTCAGCTTTTTAAAGATCCAGACAAGTTTTCGAATTCTGTTACTCAGATTGTCAATTTGCATGTGCCAGGACATTCGGTAGTCCAGGATCACCCCGAGGTACTTCACATTTGCAACTGAGTCAATCACATTGCACGCACAGTTGATTGGTTTATTTAGGTCGCAATAATGCAGTTTCAGTTTTAAGCTAGACGGAGGGAGTGAGCCTTTATTAGCAGCAAAGCATACATAATTTATCTTTGAAATATTAAGTGTAAGAAGGGCAGATTTAAGCCAACTTGCAACCTTGCGGAGACCACGTTCAGCTACATCAAAAACCGAGTTCCAGGAGGTACCATTAAAAACAATGGCAGTGTCGTCCGCATATGAGAACACTTGTCCATGTTCAATATCAAGGTTACTCAAATCATTGAGGTAAATTAAGAATAATGTAGGGCCCAGGACGCTGCCTTGAGGTACCCCATACTCAATTTTAGTGTCAGCACTTACGTAACCATTTATTTTTACACTCTGGGATCGATCCCTAAGATAGTCAGTTAGGAGATCTAATGGAATCGTACATTGACACTTTTGAACGAACAAGTTTAAAAAGGTTCTTTCAAAAGTGTCAATGTACGATGTATTGGTCATGGTCGCTGACCATGATCGGCCATCGTGTACTGGGGGCATAAGAGACTAGGGCCGTGTTCCGTTTTGAGTCAATAGTACTGTTGGCGCTGTGAGCGCTAAAAGCTGTTCCGTTTTGATTATCGCGCTGACAGCACTGTTGACGCGATGTCAATTTGGAACGGCTATTTGCACGCATCGCGAGCGAGCGTTGTTTTGATTTGAATTTGTAAGTAAATAATCACCGGTTTAGTATGGATATTCGTCAATTAGTAAACGTTTTATTGGACAGCGATGATGATAGTGATCCGTGCTTAAATTTAGAGTAATGTCTCTACCCGTCGTCTCATCTTTAATAAGCACTATCATTTTTCTGGCTTTCTGCTTCGGGATAAACAAATAAAATACCTAAATAAAACCTAAAACGCAGAGATTACTCAAACAAAACCACAACAAACAATGACGTTTGACAACAAAACGTCAAATATGACAGCCCGCTCACAGTGCTAACGCTTGAGAAGTTGAGAACGATATCACCGTGATCGCAAAATGGCGGCGGTAGTGACGTCATCCGTGACGTAATTACTGCTTTCGTTGTCGCGCTCACAACAAATCGGAACGATGTTTGAGCGCGATATCAGTAATATTATCGCTGTTGGCGCAAAACGGAACGTAGCCTAGAAGTTAGGTTAAAAACACGCACGCACGCACGACGTTGCCAGGCTAAGCTTGTCATGTCATGTCAGTCGAGCACGGTGGCCGACCATGGTCGGCGACCATGACCAATACATCGTACATTGACACTTTTGAACGAACAAGATTAAAAAGGTTCTTTCAAAAGTGTCAATGTACGATGTATTGGTCATGGTCGCCGACCATGGTCGGCCAACCTGTACAGGGGGGCTGCCGCCGGCTAAAAAATCCCAGTACAGGTTGGCCGACCATGGTCGGCGACCATGACCAATACATCGTACATTGACACTTTTGAACGAACAAGTTTAAAAAGGTTCTTTCAAAAGTGTCAATGTACGATGTATTGGTCATGGTCGCCGACCATGGTCGTGCCCACATCCAGCTGCTTCCCGCGACCTTGACATATGAACATATCGACTCTTTATTCCGGAAAAATATCACATTCCCGTGGGATAACTGTGTGTAGTTAGGCGGGCGAAACCGCGGGTGGAAGGCTTGTTTCCAATATTTTAGCGGTAAGTTGATTTATTTAGCACCAATCGGACCGAAATCGGACAATTATCATTTGACAGGTGACTGACAGTGACAGAAAATACAAACTTCAAAAATAATTTGTGGACAATTTTGATTTTGATTTTTGTCAAGTCAGACGATGAGATTTATTTTTGTAATGATATATTTATAATATTCCAAAAATAACTACATTAATCAGAATCAACTGTTTAAAAATATCAAAATCATTATTCCCGTGCTTATGACAATTTGCTGAAAGTTTGCGTAAGTTACAGGAACTTTACTCTTGGCTGATGAAAAAGTTAGTTCCTGTTTGTAAGTTTATGTTATTTTTTTACGTTTATTTTGAGGAAAGGAATGATGGCGACGAGTATAGTTCTCGAGTTCTGTCTTATAAATAGTGTGTGGGATGCGCGGGGCGCGCGTCGCTTGAATTGAGCGTAGTTCGCGGTGCAGTGCAGTAGGTGGATCCAGGTCGCGACAGGTGTTCCCAGCGCTGCATCGCTGCATCGCGCGCTACCTAATTTATAATTGTTTAATACTGTACACTTCATTTTAAACATATTATTGCACCAGGAAAAGTGTGTGTTGTGTGTGGTAATTGCCTAACTTGAGTGGTCCGGTCAGTTGAAAGTTTAGGTTGTTCAGGTAAACTTTACATATATTTAATAACCACGACTGAAAGTGGCATGTTTGGTCCAAATTATTGCTCTAGAAGACACAAATTTTAATGGCACTTGATTAAAAATATTTGTTATAGTTTTCTAAATTTTATTAACAAACTTTTAGAAGATATTAAATGTCACCATTCAAAGTACTTATAATAATACTTATAAACTTTTATTCCTATTAGGTCTTTTATTTCTATAGATGCTTTTATCAACACTAGTGCTGTATCAGCCTAAAATGAAAATTGATTTGATTTTGAATGTGATTTTGAGCCCCAAAAATATTTTTCTCTACTTTAACACAAGAGAGTAAATGTTTGCAGTTGGTTGAGTTACTTTAACACAATTAGCCAGAATTTATTAATGTCTTGTTACTGTTGGTCACATGTATGTAAACAATATGTATTATTGCAGCATTGTGAGCTACAATGGCATCAGAAGAAGGCACCCCAGTTGAGCTGTACATCTATGACCTCACTAATGGATTTGCGTCCTTACTCTCTCCTTCCATACTTGGTATGTTTTGCTTAACATATTATTATATATTCTTTTGGATATGATAAAAGCTTAATTCAACCATTCATACAATTTTTTTGTGTTAGTGTTAAGTTTGCCATGAAGCTATTCCAGTTAAATTATAGTTTTTTATTTTATTATGCAACATCTAAAGAGATATAGAGAAAAAAACAACCCTTGGGAGTTTCTTGCCGGTTCTTCTCCAAGGCCTCCCGCTGTAGGGCTTGCGAACCGATGGCGTAGCTTCTATGACGTTCATAAGTATTGTAAATAACAATCTAATTTGAATAAACAAATTTGAATCTTGAATCTTGAATCTTGAATATAGTTCAGTGGCAGTGAATGCTTTTACAGTAATTACCTCTTTCAGATAATATATATACATTTTATTGCATTGGATGCAGAACTATGATGCATGTAATAAAAAATATAGTATGTACAGTTGCCTGACATAATTTTCCAATAAACGGTATTATAATTTTCGGTAGCTAGTCGTTTTCGCCGGCAGCTAGTGGTTTTCGCGGCGACTCGCGCTTGACGCGGGAGAGAGCGCGAACTTTTCGCGACCCAATTTCTATGTGACTGACAGACAATTAGACTCATCACTCTATTTGTTTCAAGGACTGTTTTGTTGGTCTACTTATGCTTCTTTTAATAGCATATTTTAATAATATTTCAAATAACATAACAACTGCATTTTAAAATAATTTTCTTTTTTAATTATATTTTATTTTAATACAATCAAGTTATGTATAAAAAGAATTAGAATAAATTTATTTCTTTGATACCTTAGTCAAAGGTATACTTACATCAAAATTAAATAGTAACATTTATTTTCTTGATGATGGATCAAATAAAATTATATTACAAAATTACTGTTGATATTGTTTGTTAATTTGTTTTTTTGATGTTGTTTCACAAAACATTAAGACTTGGCCAGTATCAAGTACATATTTATATTCTAATGTTATTAAAGTTTATTTCACAAATACTAAGAGTGTTGCTCCATTCAGATCAGGATACACGACGACACCAGACACTAGACACTGTATACATTGACTGTCTACTTATATCCAAAGCCACGCAATAGAGTTGAAGCTTATTAAATTCACTTGCTGTCGTGACCTGAGATAAAGGAGCTTCAACTTTTATTGTGACTACTTCAATACTCCTTTGATGTCCGATTTATATTAAAGTATACTCTAGCGCCTCGCGGTTCGCTTTTCACTGATCGGTTTACACCATTCTACTTATTTATTTCCTTTTCTAAATAGTACATTGGAAATTTGACTAGGCCATAAACCAAGCAATACCATCACAGATATTGACGCAAATCGTCAATTTCACATATAGTTAACGTAAAAGAAGGGTATTGCAGAATGTCTCGTTTGCAAAACGTCACTTGCCCAAAGCGTCACTTTCGCAAATCGTCACTCTTTGTTTTTTTTTATATGTGTCGTACTGCACTTCTCTGCTGTGTTGATGAAATTCTGCGATAGTGACGATGTGACATTTTGATAAAGGGACCTTTTGCGTAAGTGCCTAATTTTGTTTGCGATGTCGATTTGCGAAAGTCACGAACTCCATTAAATTCATGTTGGTGAGCACGCACCAACGACAACTCAGTCGAGGCGGTCAGCGGCTTTGCTGCACTGTCGCGGCGGAGGTGTGCTACCGACATTAAGGAATGGTCCGCAGCTTGTGAATGTAGGGTTATATGTAAAAAGAGACTTGGATACTTTTCCCCTCCAAAACGTGGACTGAAATAGTCCTGGTTTAAAACTGGTACTAAACTGGTGCTGTCACTTTCATTTCCCAAATGAAAGACAGAATTAGTAGTAATATTATAGTATTCTCTGGAATTAGCATCACTTTTAAACCAGGGGCCCTACCGGCGAACTTTCTGATCATCGGAAATCTGCCGGGCTTCAATCAAATTAGATAAATCGAGCCCCAATCAGGGGGGCTACCGGCTAAGAAATCTGGATAGGGGTATGGGCTTCAACTGTCATTTGAATTCCTTATTCTGATAGATTTTTGCGGCTTTGTTCTGTTGAACGTTGCTGGCTAGTTATCGTTATACCCGACGTCACAAAACAAGGAACTGATAGCGGCTATTTTCTTTATAAAATTGACTTAAAGTTCCCAAAAACGTATGAAGTTCATTATCCATAAAGTTACGCGGTAGCCCCCCAGGCCCAAATGGCAAACCAACTATTTAGAATATCCCTGGACCAGGAACATCGATATCTTCCAAAAAATTTCAGCAAATAGTATAATAAGAAATTACGTACTTCGATATAACTGTTTTAAGTTGAAGCCCGGCAGATTTCCGATGATCGGAAAGTTCGCCGGTAGGGACCCAGGTCTAACTTTTAGTCCACGTTTTGGAATAAGGGGATTTAAGTTTAAAATATAGTGATTAGTTGACGTTGTTGGTGGTGCATTGCAGGGCGGCAGGTGGAGGGCGTGTGGCACACGGCGGTGGTGGCGTACGAGCGCGAGTTCTTCTACGGCGGCGGCGGCATCACCAGCTGCGCGCCGGTCGGTACCACTCAAACACACACACTCTCTCTCTCTCTCACACACACTCACTCTCTCTCTCTCTCACACACACTCACTCTCTCTCTCACACACACACGAAGCTGATCATCACCGCCAGTTAAGAGCCATTTCGCAATTACAGCCATTTGGCAGCTGTCTCGCTCGCACAATGCAACATTTTCACAGATTGTGGAAAACACATTGAGTTTTTTAGAAAAGTGTTTAATTATGTGTTATGTTTATATGGGGTTGGTAATGGACGTGCAAGGCTAAAAGCTGTTAGTTGTTAGCTGGCGGTTGACAGTGGGGTTAATACCAGTTGTCATAATCATTGGACTAATCTACAAATTAGTATAAGGGTAAAGACACATCTGCTGAACGTACGGCGCCGAAAGTTCAGCGGCTGACGTGTTTTTTCAAGCGACGTAATGTCATAGGGGACTTCAACTCTCTAGGGGGCAAAAACACTGCGAGCGTATTCAATCGAATGTTCGGCGCCGTACGTTCCGCAGATGTTTCGCGACACTTACACTGATACTGACCCTGACTTTTATATTATTTAGTCCAAGATTTATAATAAGGAAGATTGAGTACCTATTGTATTGTAGTTCATAATACGGTATTTTACTGATTTTTTTTTATTTCTTTAAAATGTTTTTCGAAATATTAGCTACACAAAACAAGTTTTCATTTTGAATTATCTTGAATATTTTCAAAGATATAGGACCTCAAACTTTATAATTAGACAAGGACAGGACGCTATCTTAGTGACGTCAGTGGGTTAGTAGCGTCATAGTCACGCCATAGACGATTTCGTTTTAGAAAGAGACAGCTATAGTCAAAATCAAACAGACTATAATTCTTTTATTATAAAACAGATTCAAATTATTTTTTCACATTTGGTATTCTTAATTGCAATATTTTTTAACGTCATCATTAAATATCTACATTTCAACAACAGTAAAATACCCTATTGAAGAATAGTGTGTGACATTGGTCACAACAATTTTAGTTTTACTTATCTATTATTTTCCAATTAATGTTTGCTCTGCTTTGGTAGCTGAATACAGTTTGCCGTGTTCTAAATAATATCAACTACAAATATCTTTGTTGCTATTTATTTATGTGTAAGTGGCACGAATCCTCAATGTTTTCCCTTTTGTTTATACCTTTGGTACCATTTAATGTGAACTTTGGGAGCAGAAAACTGCACGTCCACAACAACTCTCGAAGAACAAGAACAACTCTGGTAGGCCCTCGGTCGTCCGGTGTTCAGTGCGCGTGACGTAGCATCGCGTACTCGCTATAAACGTGAGCCTAATAACTCATATCGCGAGAACATGCCACAACTACACACCACATCATTGCCTGTGATTTATTCTTTGGCTGAAATTGAAAGAAATGTTAATGGCGTCATTACATTACTGTCACGTCTTTTGATGTGAAGTAAATCGTTCCGAAATGAATTTAAATGCTAACTACTTTCTCCACTTTACAATTTGCTCATAGCACACTGTTAGTGAACTTATGACCATGTCTTTTGAGTGATGCAGAAATGTGAAATAAAAAATGAGTTTTATAAGCTGTTCCGTATAAAAAGACGGTCCAAATCCTAAGATAATATCTGATTGCCAACGCGTAGGTAAAATTAGATTTAGTATTCATAAAAAAGATCATAACACGCGATCCATAGCTCTCGCATTAGTGTTATTTTTATCTCATTACGTTAATATTTCGTCGTAGCAAGTGTCCACTGTAAGTTGACTTCCGTAGTCGCGTAGTGATATGGAGAAGTTCTCGCGGTGTGGGTGCTCGACAAGGGGCGGGGGCGGGGAGGGAGCTCCGCCGGCGCTGGCGCAGCATCAGTGTGTCGTCGGATTGTAAACAGTGGCTATTTGCGGCGGCGCCACTGTCATTGTGCGGAACAATAAAGAGTTCACCTGCAGCCGCCTTAATGCCCCCCCGAAGTGTTGATGCTAAACAAGTGCTGCACTCGCTTCCCGTATTCAAGATTATAAGAGCTTAACACTTCGCGTAAATGTCACGCGCAAACACGCAGAACATTTGTAAATTAAACTTTAGGATGTCATAACTCAGGCGAAGCTTTTGGCAAAGGTACAGTACAATACAGTTAAAATTGTTCGATCAGTAGGGATATCTTGTCATATCTTGGTATATCATGGTGATATCTTTACATAGGCATTGCGTTGCGTTAATGAAGGTATAATAAAAGTATTTTTGGCACGTTTACCAGTCGTTGGCGGAATGTGTAGGAGGCAGGTACGTTTCAGGCATTTGCTTCCTAGGATCAAATTAAAGATGGTTCGGCAGTGTACAAGAAATACGTCAAATTCTGTTTTGATAGATGCGCGGGCGCGTGGGCGCGAGCGCTTGCGGCCAACTGCGGCGCGCTCGTCCGACGGAGTAACCGCGTGTTAATAGCGCCGGCAGCATTAAAGCGCAGGCCACACCGCCAGCGGGCGGGCGAGCGAGCTAGGCGGGCGGGCGAAGCGAGAGAAGGAAACGATACAAACTACGCGGAATATTGGCGAGCTAAACTATGGGGTTCACACCGAAAACTATGGACGGGCGGGCGAGCGAGCGGGCGGAGCGGGCGAGCCGGATATCGTTCCCGCAGCGCCACGGTGTCCGATTTGCATATAAATTATATAGACACGCAACGTAAACACTACACTGCTATTCGAAAGACGAGCGTCGATTAGTCCGAATACTCGAAACGGGGAGGACGGGTGAACGAACCGGGCGAGCGAAGCTAGCGAAGCGGACGCGCCTAACGAGGTGAACGAGTAACTTCGCTGGAATCGTTGGATATTTCGTTCTTTCGCTCGCATCGCTGATGTAGGTTAGTTAGTAGCTCGCGGTGTGAACCGAAGTATGTAAAGAGGTGAAACGATGTTCGCCCGCCTAGCTCGCTCGCCCGCCCGCTGGCGGTGTGGCCTGCGCTTAACACTGTTTACACAACTCCTCAAATTGTTCACATTGTTTCATCTTCAATGAAGCTATATTTTGTGCGCTCCGGTTTGTTTAATAATAGAAGCTTACCTTGGATGTCAATGTCTTCTTACAAAAATAAAGAGGAATAAAATAATGAGAATAGATGCAGAAAATAATTGAAAAGCCAATAAACATTTCATTCAATCTCCAAACATTTTTAAGTACTGTAATAAATGCTCTTGCGTCGTGAAAAATGTCCATTAATATATTTTAGACCGACTCAAACTGCCCACGACGGCCTCACAAGAGATTTTTTTTTATACCGTTTAGTTGCCAATCGAGTATATACCTACTAGCCCATTATATATGGAAAGTTTGAATATCTATCTAGGTAATTCTTTTTCGGCTTTGCCTTTGATGATGATGTTTCTTCTGTCTGAACTAGAACTAGACGTTACAAGTTGTAAATGGGGCGGGGCATGCGTTGAAAGCTCATTGCTTAAAACAGAAAACCCACCATATATTTAACGTTTGTACGATTTAAATTTTCATCCGTTTGTCATGGCAACTAAGTAACTTGTTTATAGAATAGAAAGCGTTTATTTAGCACCATAAAATTACAACTAAAAATACAATACAATCAATAATAATAAATTACGATACTAAAAAGTTCCCCGCTCAGCTACATGTCACAACGTAAAGCCGTGACGCTGATTTTCAGCGGATACCTCATTCATAAGTGAGGCTCGCGAAGCGCTAATAATCTATTCTAATACAAATAATGCCTATGCCCCGCAGTGGGCGTCGTTCGGCTGACATGATGAATACAAATAATCGGTAAAATACAAATAAAAACTGTAAATAATTAATTAAAATCCATCGTTGAAAAATAAAATTAAAAATGAAAAAACTAAGTTATAAAACGATTTCGAGTCCACGCTTTTTTTATCCACAACGGGGTAGCACTAAGCCTTCATCACACCTGATGTTAAGTGAAGATAAGGCTGAAGGAAGCACACTAATTCCGGAATACTCCATTAGGGCGCTTCCACACGACTTTTTTACACTCTGACGACGCGCGTATTTCATCGCGTTTTGGCAGATTTTACACGTTTTTTGTTGCAAATTAAACGCGCTGTAAGCGCACGTTTGTGTCGATACCAACGCATTTGGAACGAGCTTCGAACGCACGTTTATATCGATACAAACGCGATACAAGCGAGCTTAATCTTCGTTCATTTGGATGGGTGTACCCAATATACACGCTTGTTTTCTTACCATTTTTCTAAATAGCACGAAGGCTAGCGTAAGCAGTGAAGTTTCGAGCAATATCATCGCGATACTGTGTCAAAAGTGGCGCCGATCGATACAACGTGCGCTATACAAACGCGATACAGACGCGATACAATCGCGGGCTTACAGCGCGTCCTGGTTGCGGTCGTAAAACGTGGCGTTTGTTTCGATACAAACGCAAAAATCGTGTATCAGGTTAAAACTTGCCGGCTTCCTTGAGTTAGCTAAGCGTTCGACTTGCGTTTGTATCGATACAAACGAGCGCACAGAAAACGTCGTGTGGAAGGGCCCTTATTGAGAAACTGGCTATCTTATCTCTAACTGCCGGAACACAACAATGCTGAAAGCATCGTTGTTATGGCGTCACACTTAGATAAGATGGTGGTAGCTAGCCAGGCGGACTTTTAAAAAGCCCTACCTCCAACCCAAACCAAATACAATATGTACCCCCACTGGGAATCGAACCCGGGACCTCTTGGGTCTGATACCGGTGCACTGGTGTGTACCACTAGACAACAGAGGCAGTTAATTTTTAGTTTTTTGCATTCACAATGCAATTTTTACTATTGTAAAATGGAAAATGAAAAATGGAAGTCGCCCGGAAAGCGAAAGGTCGCGGGTTCGAGTCCCATCGGAGCTGGGTGTGAGACGGGTCGATTTTTTCTAAATACTTCATTTTCCATTTTTCAGAGGCAGTTAAATTCAATTCTAAATGCGTGACAGTATTCATTATTTTATCATCTGAATCTGAATGTGGTGGAAAATACAGAACCGTCTGGTTCTCGTGTACGTTCGGCAAGTGTCACATCTCATCTAATAATACAATACTTAGTGCATCCTGTCAGTTTGCGGAATCCGTGCAGCGCGACACATTCGACGTGCCGTATTTCACAACTCTCGAAATACGCTGTGCTCCGTCCCGCTCGCGCCCCGCCGGCTGGAGCGGGACGGGACACGGCGCCTACACCACTAGCACACGGCACATGGAATTCTCTTAAACTGTAAAGGTGACTCTGTGGAAATGCCACAAGCTCCACCACCGGCGACACCGTTTCGACACACGAGAGATACTTTACCTCAATCATTTGATTTTAGCGTTGGATGTGGAATGGAATGATTGGCCTACATGGGAGCCGTCATGTTTGCACAGTTATTCTGTCTCCAGCTTATTCTCATCCTATGGCCGCTGTAGATCTCTTCTTGTTAAACAACGTTTAATTCAATATAAGATTTTAAACTTTCGCGTTCCATTATAATTTATAAACAAGAGTAACGGGACTCAACGCGACATTTTACTATGTAGTACATTATGTACTTACAGCTTGACGTTTCGGCTATGTTGCTATAGCCGTGGTCACAAGCATACTCAAAATGGCCGAAACGTCAAGCTGTAAGTACATAATGTACTACATAATAAAATGTCGCGTTGAGTCCCGTTACTCTTGTTTATAAGTTTAACACAATGTCAAAAGTTTTGCGAAGTAGTTACCTTAGCTCAGCGCCAAGCCAATTTAGCGATACTTAAATACCTATACTTGGGCCAAGTTTTATTTTCTCAATATCTTACAAATTATTCTTATCTAATTACGAACCCAAAACCATCAGAAATACCCCGTGGGCTAGAGCTTTAATTTGGCCATATGAAATGTACAGAAAACGTGTGCGCAAAGGATACACAGTGTAAGAACGAACTAGGGTCGTGTTCGTGTGTGCTAAACTGACACAAGTGTTTTCTAACACCGTGTATCATTTATAGCCCAAGAGCCAAACTCATTCGCTCTATGGAGACTCAACAATAATTCTATATCAGTAATTTCTTAACATAGAAATTTAAATTATCTAGTTTAATAAATAATTCATTAGTAATCCACCAATATTGATGAAAGCGACATTAAAAAAAACAAATACAAAGCTATAAAAAATCTATAAAAAATGAACAAAAATGGTATAAGTATTATTCAATTTACATTTGAATACATTTATTAATTATCTTTCGTAAAAGTATATAATCCCCTATATATGTAAATGAAAAACAAATATACTTTAAAAAACTCTCTACGTAAACTGAAATTGGCATTACACCTATAAGTTAAAAACGCTATCAGAAACAAACGACTTCTTCCTGAAGTATTAGTTTCCCGTTTTATATCTTTATGGATTTCGACTTTGGTGCTTAGATATGGTGAACATAAACACATGTTCACGATTAAATTGGTGATAGCATATTTGCTGTAAAATTGCACCATTTTCGGGGTAGGTATAACTTTTTTTTGATACCTTCCAATGCGAGATTATGTTGGATTCCAAAATATAGTCTTTTAAAATTATATTTAATGGCCGTTTACAATAATTTGGCCTGTTATTGAATTTTTTACATAAATATCGGATAGTTCTTGGGCTATTATGCTACACTGGCGCCGAGTGTGTTCAATTCATATTATTACTACCTGAGCATAAAAAAAACATTTTATATTTTTCTCGATCGTTTGCGTTCATAATGTTATTATGTGACCAGCAAGGCCGTGATAAAATTGGCCGGTGGTCCGAGCGATATATTCAGCGATTGATTCATTTAACGCACATGGCGTAGGAGACCTGAGTGAATCTGAAATAATGTACCTAATAATGCATTAATAGCAGTGCAATACTTATACTTATTAAATTTATTGGAATCTCTCCTCCTTAATCTTTTACAAGAAATTTGCCATATAATAAAACAGCAACTATAAAGATGCATCCGGTAATTAAACTACCTAAATACGCCGGGGTCGTGGGTTCAATGCCCATCCAGGACAAACGTTTATTGCTGCCTCCGCGTCTAGGTGTTATGATCTATTTTTGTATACATTTGCATGTATAGGAAAAATGTGATAGTAAAAAAGATCACATTTTTCCTATACTTACAAAATTGCATTGTGAATGCATAAAAATAATATATAATCTCTACATTTGCATGCTTTTCTTTGGTTCTGATAATCGTACAATACCCACGAAAGCTATTTATCTCAGAATCAGTCAATGCATGGACTTAGTTAACTCGTAATAATTATTCCTCAACATTTACATTTCTATTTCTATTTCATCATCATCATCATCATCAGCCATTTAATGTCCCCACTGCTGGGGCACTGGCCTTCCTTATGGATGAATAAGGAGAATGAGCCATGACCCACCACGCGGGCTCAGTGCGGATTGGTGGGTATTAACGACTGCAAGTGCAGCCGGGACCAACGGCTTAACGTGCCTTCCGAAGCACGGAGGAGCTCAAGATGAAAAGTTTTTGGTCACCCATCCCGTGACCGACCATTGCGAACGTTGCTTAACCTCAACGATCGCAGGCCGAGCGCGCTATCCACTGCGCCACGGGCTCCTCATTTCTATTTAGTTCCACTTATTTTTGAACTTCAATGCATAAATCAAAATTGTGATTAGGTGTTCATTTGATTACAAAAAAAAATAGATATTCATTGCAATCTTCTCAAATGTAAATGATCGTTGTTTCCGTTGCTTAGGGCGGCACTCAGCTGGGCCAGCCGCACCGTGTGGAGCGGCTGGGCGAGACCTTCGTGCCCTTCCAGGTGTTCGCGGACTACATCCAGGGGCTCGCTACCAGCACTTACACGTGAGTCTTATAAACATAATCAATCTATGTTAGTTTTGCCTGTCACACGATAACCCCTGTAAATCTGGTTGTTGACGAACGATCCACTAATGCTCGAATCGTTCTAATTAAAAGCCAGTGAATACGTTCTATTACCAGAAATAGGTTCATGTTCGGAGTTTACTTTTATCGACAGTGAAACAAGCTGTAAATTATGAACAAAATCGGTCCCAAAATGGAACCTTGAAGAATACCGCTCTTTAATGTTTAACGATATATTTTGTCCGACAATATGATAATAGTATATTATGATACAAGTGAGCTTAGGTTGCTCATTATACACGAGGCTGTGGGTTGCAGCCCGAGCCGCAGGCGAGGGCGTAAATCAGCCGAGTGTCTAGTGAGTAAGTTGCTCACGAGTTTCATACGCACTTTTTCAACACACTTGCGAGGAAAAACAAACATTTATTGCATACATATTGTATTAACCTAATATTAACTAAGGGAAAAAGCGCGCAAGTTTTTTTTTTGCACGCGCTAAGTATAATAATAGTGATAAAATGCAAATGTTTTATAACAAATTATTGTGAATTATAAATAATTTGATAATAATATACTTAATTATGTTTTTTGTCTTAATTAGGGACACATTTATTTATTCTAAAAACGTAAATGGATTTTCAGCCGTATAAAACCTCTTTGTTGTTACAAAAAAAGATCTGTATCTTTTACCCGCTGAAATTGAAAATGCTCTGTTGACTCGCATATAACTTGCAGTTAGGTACTAACTTAACTTTGTAGGGATAATGTATTACCCGGTTAAATTGAAAAGTCTCTGTTTACTCGCATATAATTTGCAGTTAGGTACTTACTTAACTTTGTAGGGATAATTCTATTACGCAACTAGTACTGTAATATTATTATGCACGCGTGGGTTATAGTTCGGTTTATGGCCCTAAGATTGATGTAATAAGGCTCACTTTATGAGCAAGTGTGTTGAAAACTCTTATGCGTGTTTATTTGCTGTGACACCGTAGAACATATACCTACACTCAGCAAGGATGTTTCTTCATCAATGAATTTAACTTAAAAACGTTCATGGGAATCGTGTTCAAAGCTTTTTGCCATTCTTTATTATTAAACTGAGATCAATAACGAATACTTCTCAGGTTCTTTATCGGCGCGTCTAAAGGGCTTATTACACCATGGCTAAATTCAGCATACATTGCTTTCTTTGAGCTCATTTGTAGCAAGTGATGCAATCAAAACAAGCAATGTATGCTGAATTAGATGCTGAATTTAGCCAAGTGTAATGAAATGAAATTTTTGAAATGAAATTTTGAAATGAAATGAAATGAAATTTTATTTGCTTTGAACAGGATACATATAAAAGATGACAACAGTTTTAAGAAATACAATTATAGTGTGATCGCCCACTCAGCTATAGTCAATAGCATGCAAAAAGTGAAACCTATTTCTGGTAATAAGCACTTAACACTCGGCGAGGACGATAAAAAGCAATTCAAATGACGAGATCAAATAAAGGGTGTTTTTTAGAGGTTTACAAGTTTAAACATAAATATAACAAGTTTAATTTTATTAATGCCAATGACTGCGGTGTTGGCTCTATTTAAAAGATAAGTTTATGCCATTTGTGTTTAAATACTATAATTTCGGGCATATAAACATCAGCACTGCTTGCTCGCATCAAGCGCAGTTGGGAATTTCAACATCGATTTATTACGGAAAACTTTTGATAATTTTCGTGTGTGTGTGTGTGTGTGTGAACGAGTTAAGGCGCTACTCGGAAAAAGTATGGACTTTTTAATTTAAAACTATAGGACGGTTACAGTTGTTACAAATCTGGTATTAAGATATATATTTCTTCATACCTTTATCTAGATTCGTATAGTTTCAAAAACACGATTTTATGATTTTGACTCGACACTTTTTCTTTTCAAAAAGACCTCTAAAAAATACGAAAATTCAAGATTATTCTTAAATGGGGATACTTACACTATTGGAAATTGGTTTAATTAGTGGACACTAATAATATTTAGGATCGTATAGAAGCATATTTTTAAAAATCGGTGTAGTTTTTTAATATGCAGTGATTTTGTGTTTTTTTTTGCCTAATCTGCAAAATCGGTCTCGCTCCCGCGCGCGTCGTTTTGTCATTGCTATCTCGCTTCAGCATAATTTTTCCGAGTATCGCCTTAAGGCGCTACTCGGAAAAATATGGACTTTTTGATTTAAAACTATAGGACGGTTACAGTTGTTACAAATCTGGTAATAAGATATATATTTCTTCATACCTTTATCTAGAATCGTATAGTTTCAAAAACACGATTTTATGATTTTGCCTCGACACTTTTACTTTTCGAAAAGACCTCTAAAAAATACGAAAAGTGAAGATTATTCTTAAATGGGGTTACTTACACTATTGGAAATTGGTTTAATTAGTGGACACCAATAATGTTGAGGATCGTATAGAAGCATTTTTTTAAAATGGCTGTAGTTTTTTAATACGAAGTGATTATGTGTTTTTTTTGCCTAATCTGCAAAATCGGTCTCGCTCCCGCGCGCGTCGTTTTCTCATTGCTATCTCGCTTCAGCACATTTTTTCCGAGTATCGCCTTAACTGACATCCAGTATCGTCTGATCTCACGCCTATGGATCAATTTCTTTGGGGTTATGTGAAGTCACTAGTCTACACCGTTAAACCGGCGACGTATGATCACTCGGATCGCTTTATTTGAGCGAGCAGTGGTGCTCATATGCCCAAAATGATATTTAAACACAAATGGCATAAACTTATCTTTATAAGATCCAACTGTGATGTGGTGACCGGAGAGACCAATAAGAAGACTGAATGCTGGACAAACACTGACTGTATTTCAATAATAAAGCGTTTAAATATACTGTGTTACATATACACATAAGAACATAGTTAAGTATGCTTATATCTATCTCTACATCTCACAACACCGCGGTCACGGACATTAATTAAACTAGTTTTATTTATATTTAAGCTCGTATACCTTTAAAAAACCCCGTTCAGTAATCGTATGATGCACGCAGGGCGGGCGCGTACCGGCTGCTGGAGCACAACTGCAACCACTTCAGCGAGGAGGTGGCGCAGTTCCTGTGCGGCGCGCACGTGCCCAAGCACATCGTGCAGCAGCCCGACGCGCTGCTCACGCCGACGCAACGGCTCGCGCTGCAGGCGCTGCTGGACAACCTGGTGCCGCAGTCCGCGCAGGTACGGCCGTACATGGCGAGGCAGCACAAGCTTACTTGTGATATACTTTCTGTTGTATACGCGATATTCTGAACGCGGCGGCGGCCATTTTGATGACGTCATAACTGGTGACTTAACCACGTTAGAAACTGTCTCCCGGTGGTTTTTTAGTCAAAATAACATGCTTAACATCATACTAAAATATGGTGCTAGTTTCATCAAAGCCACCTTTTTCCCCTAAGCAAAGCTAACTATATTGCATTTGACTAAATTAAAATAAAGAATCCCTTGAAATAAAAATGCTATTATTATCGACACAACTTACTAGCGTTCTAGGTAACATCTCTACGTAAAACATCATGTCATAACAGAGAGGAATGTTTGAGGCTAAGGAATCGCTTATATTATTCCTAATATTGTACTTACGTCCCTTTAGAATATACCATTTTCAATTAATTATTATCTCAATAATTTATGAAAATAAAAAGAAAAAAAAATACGTGTTTCCTAAAAAAACGATAACCTTTCATTATATCCATAAAAAAAAGTACCTTAAAATTTTGAAATGTTGCCAATTGTACCTTCAAATCAATAAAATAAAATATGGGTGCTAATGCTCTGACACGTCCAATTACAGACCCATATCTTTGGCCACGGTTGTGGCTAAAGTGCTGGATGGTCTGCTTGATAAACAGCTGGCTAAACACCTCGAACTTTATGACGCGCAGTTCGGCTTTAGGCCCAGGTTGTCAACGGAGAGTGCCATACTGTGTCTCAAGCAGACTGTGCAGTATTATACTACACGAAATACACCGGTCTTTGCATGTTTTTTGGACCTGTCAAAGGCATTCGACCTCGTATCATACGATGTTCTTTGGCAAAAGCTTTGTGAAGACATAACGTTACCTCCTGAGATTATATCAATGTTCAGGTATTGGTATTGTAATCAAAGCAACAGCGTGAGGTGGGCGGGAGCACACTCGGGCATGTATCGGTTAAAAAGAAGCGCCTTCATGTTAACCCGCCTTCGCGGCGCCTCCAACAGAATCCTGAATGTGTTTGCAGACAGTGGGACTCCCCATTATTATGCCACTGGGTGCAGCTACACACCCGGCTGTAATTTTAATTTTAATGTTTTTATTTTATTTTTATGTGTAAACACTAACACTAGATTTTAAGATTAAAATTGTTCTAACACTTTATGGACCAAAAGTCTGAAATAAAAGTTTATTTAATTTAATTTAAAAGGGGAAAATAATAAAATACACATCGTTCATTTAATTAATTATCGTTAATAAAATATTTTATTTATTTACACAAAACCCCACAAACACAAACGGATTAATGGAAAATAAAGCATTTAAGAAAAAATCAACCCGTCCCACATTTTTTTTCTAAAAAAATTTCTAAAATGCTTCATTTTCCATTTTTCAAGTATAGGAATTGCATTGTGAATGTAAAAAGGTAAAAATTTTAATTACAAACGGATAATATTTACATACTTAAGCCGTGCTTAAGCAATAAAAAAATGAGAGTTTATTAAAGGAGCTCATTTTAAATTAAACTCAATCATATACAATTTAAAGTTATTGACAGTTACTTATATTATACTAGCTTTCCGCCCGCGGCTTCGCCCGCGTGGACTACACGACGTTATCAGGCGGGAATGTGATACTTTTCCGGGATAAAAAGTAGCCTATGTTCCTCTCCAGGCTTCAAAGTATCTGTGTCCCAAATTTCAGCCAAATCCGTTCACCCGTTGTGGCGTGATTGAGTAACAAACATCCAAACATCCAAACATCTAAACTTTCACATTTATAATATTAGTAGGATTAATACCAACAAGTCATGAATACATAAAAAAATGTTTAAATTTTTACTTTTCTGCATTCCCAATGCAATTTTTATTATTGAAAATTGAAAATGAAGTAGGTATTTAGAAAAAATCGACCCGTCTCACAACCAGCTCCGACACCGACAGCTAGTCGAGTCGTTTAACGACAACGACTCCGTAACTCAGTGGTTAGAGCAGTTGCCCGGATAGCGAATGGTCGTGGGTTCCAGTCCCATCGGAGCTGGTTGTGAGACTGGTCGATTTTTGCTAAATACTTCATTTTCAATTTTATACATAAAAAGACATAAATTTCTTATATATAATCCTTCTATCACACAATACATACAATCTTATAAATACCTATATTTCATAGACCTACATTTTACAATATACATACATAAACATCTGTCATAACATCTATCGTAGACACCCAGTGTCAATTCTTAGACGAGGGCTCCACAGCTTCGCCACATGGTATTTTCCAACGGCCATTAATCTTGCATTCGTAAATGAATAACTCGTTACACGCTTTGAGACCAGCTTCACTGAAGTCAACATCCAAACTACCTCCGGATTTGATGGAATACTGCTGGTCAAAATAGTTCGTGCCTGGCCATCCACAAGTAGACATCCACTTGCCGACTCTGACGTTGATGTTAGCATCAGCAATGTTCCTGATGTTGACCTTATCGGCACGGTAGTTGTCCTTAGAGCAGCGGAATTGGTCGTCACCACGATGTCGTTCACAGCCTGTTTGTCCGCTGTACACTGACGATACTGCTATTACAGCAATTATGAGAATCAACCTGAAGAGTGCCATTCTAGTTTTCACTCAAGAGCACTTCACACTTCTCGTACGCAGTCTGGAATAAACTAAAGTGTGCTATTGAATGCCTTCTTTTATATAATATTTTTGCTCATTAGGTATTTCCAAGCAATTATTCAAAACAGGAAAATTTGAACTTTTCCTGTTTTCAATAGGTTGGGGTCGGGTTATCACTCGTCAGTTTCCCTTATCAGCCATTTTTTTTAACTTAATGCAAAAACAGATTGTCTGAGGTCAAAAAACAATGATATCTTTATCACAGCGTCGAAATTTGCGCAAAGTGCTTCTCAGTTTGGTCTGTTCTGTAATCGGTGGTATCAAAATTGCGTCCATCTTTCAAAAGTAGGATAAACTGATCACAAAACGAGTCAGAGGACGAGCCGCTCATAATGTACACACACTCAACGCTACCGACAAAATGCGTGTAAAAGCTAATACCATTCTCATGGATGGAACAGTGAAAAGATTGTCAAGTGAAAAGCCAATATTGTAGTGCAAATCTATTTCAACTCTTAATTTTCTTTTTAGTACATTACATTGTTTTTATTCTGCTTGTTTTTTTTTTGTATTTTTTGTATATTCTCAAAGTCAAAGTTTATTCAATTTAGATTGCTATTTACAATACTTGTGAACGTCATAGAAGCTACGCCATCGGTTCGCAAACCCTACGGCGGGAGACCTTGGAGAAGAACCGGCAAGAAACTCCAAGGGTTGTTTTTTTTATTACCTGTTTTATTTCATACAGAGTCGTCAAATTGAAAAATTACCTTAACATAGTATGATTAAGGTCAGTTTCCATCACAATTACTTAACTGTAATTAGCATAACCCATTGTGGGTTATGCTAATTACAGTTAAGTATAGGCGAACTAATGATCATACCGGTAAACAATTTTCAATTACTTAGGAATTGTAGTTAAAGCAATTAGTTATTTTATTAGCAAAAAGAAAATTCTACTATACACTGCAAGTTGCGTCATACATGTTTCGAATGCAACTCTTAATAAAATAAATAAAAAAAAACACATGTTAAGGCAAGCAGATAAGAGCAGACAAACAGTCTGCTCTTATCCACTGGCAGCACCCGTTCACGAGCATGACGCATGAACCAGCCATCGCTTCGCTCAACTATATTTTAGGGAACGTAACAACTTAGTACCCCTTTATGAAATAAGTATTTAGGTAAGGGCAGACTATTTGAACCATTTATGATTATTTGAGTTCTGTATACACCTGTAAAGATAATGCACACTGCCGCAGCGTCCAGCCTCTTTCGATTAATGACTGACAGGCCGACAGACATATTATGACAGATGTTGACATGGA
This sequence comes from Crambus lathoniellus, assembly GCA_949710035.1. Classification (NCBI taxonomy): domain Eukaryota; kingdom Metazoa; phylum Arthropoda; class Insecta; order Lepidoptera; family Crambidae; genus Crambus; species Crambus lathoniellus. The sequence continues at coordinate 246,730 of OX453302.1, forward strand.
TGACGTACCGGAAAGACGGACGGACAAATGACTATCGACAAACGGAACGGACGGACCCGAAGATTTCTTGAAGACGACCAGCACGGGTAGCATGATGAACTCGAGAAAGGTTTTGTCTATATCCATACGTCAAAAATGACATTTCATCGTAGACAAGGCTATTGTTCGGCTATCAATTATAGATTTTTGAGGTACAAATAACTCTTCTCGGGTTTGTCATGCTACGCGTGCAGGTATGACCCGCAGACCGACAACTGCGACAAAACACACGCGGTCCTATATTTATGTCTGTATTATTATTTTTGTATTAATTGTGTTATTGTTTATGGTGTCAATTAAAATACCTAAATAAGTAAAATTCAGAACAAAAATAATTACTTACTGATCAAAATTTATTTAAAAATCTTGAGCTCGATTCGCTTTTAAGCGCTGTGTGCATTTAGTTATAGCGATATTACACGGGTCACTTCTGCCTTTAAATTTGGATGAAGTAACCAAATTGAACAATGTAAATGTAAAAATGAATCATTCAATAACTATGTTCAACCACATTCAAACGCGTTGAAAGAATTGAGCTTACTCAATATTTTCACTTTTGCGTTCAACATTCAATGCAATTGAACGTGTATTGTAGTATGTTCATTCTCAATGTGCTACCTGATTGGTAGACATTTTCAAGCAATGCGAATAGAATGGTTCATTTTTTAATATACGTGTAAACAGCAGTGTTTTTCACTTCTGCGCCTTTTAACCAAAGTGAATCAATTTGGTTGAAAGGCGCAGAAGTGAAAGATACTGCTGTTTACACGTATCTTTAAAGTGAACTATCAAAATTATAAAGAGAACCAATCAATTCGCATTGCTTGAAAATTTCTACGAATCAGGTAGCACATTGAGAATGATCATCTAGTGAATCATTCAGTTCTTATGTTTACACGTTCAATTTCCGTTCAATTGCATTGAACGTTGAACGCAATAGTAAAAATATTGAGCAAGCTCAATTCTTTCAACGCGATGGAATGTGGTTGAACATTGCCATGGAATGATTCACTTTTACGTTTAAACTGTTCAATTGGGTTGCTTCATTCAAATTGAAAGGCACAAGTGAACCGTGTAATACCGCCATAATCGCGACGATGACAATGTTTGAATACGTTGGTCGTGAAAAATGGAAAATGAAGTATTTAGAAAAAATCGACCCGTCTCACAATCAGCTCCAATGGAATGATTGTGAGACGGGTCGATTTTTTCTAAATACTTCATTTTCCATTTACAAGAAATAAAAATTGCATTGTGAATGCAAAAACTAAAAATTTAAATTACGTCGGTCGTGTCCCTCAGGCGGTGTACGCGCCGGGCGTGCGCCACAGCCGGCAGGAGAGCCCCGAGTTCCGCACGCTCAACACGCAGATCGAGGAGGCCAGGTGAGCAAACACTACTCGCCACTGACCTCTATTATTTACACACTGGACTGGCTGACAAAAAATATTTTTGTGCCTATTCGAGTATCGCCATTTTGGCGCTGTAGGCCAAGCTGTAAGCAGATACGAGTGTCAATGTAACTAAAATTAATGATGTTTTTATGTCGACTGCGGTAATGATTGGTGTCAAAATTAGTTCTCGGGACACTCGTGGTGGCGCTTCAAATAGCCACACAAAATTAGCTGTCATTTGTATGGAGACAGCCTGTCAAAAAAAAATAGAGGTCAGTGCTACTCGTCCAAGCCCCAACCCAAGCCCTCATGAAGGCTTGGCTTGGAGAGCTGTTGCAACGGGCGCTAAATAGATTTAAGTTGTACATAACCTACAGAAGACGCTTTCCCCAATTTACAAACGTTCGACTTTTGTACTTTTCGTTGATCGTAATCGTTAGGAACCGTGAGCACACTCGATGCAGGGGACAATGTATTTAGGAAAAGAACAATTTGCGGTTTTTAGAATATGTATTCATGTCAGCGGAAGAGTCGTTTTTGCGTTTTGATAACTCATTCAAATGGACGAAAGCAAACTTAGTTTTTGTGGTAAAACGTGAGAGCGTGAAAGTGTGAGCCGTGTGGGGTGGTAGGTGCCGGTAGAGCTGCGGCGGGCGTGGTGAATGAGAATGTGTTTTTGTGTTTTTTTTATCCACAACGGTTTAGCACTTAGCTGTCATCACACCTGATGTTAAGTGGTGATAAGACTGATGGTGAAAGCGCTTTACTCCCGGGATCCTTAATCACTGAAGAACTGGCTATCTCACCTCTAACTCCCGTAACACAATAATGTCGATAACAATGATTATGGCGTCAGACTTAGATAAGACGGGGGCAGCTAGCCAGGCGGACTAAGAATAAGCCCTACCACCAACCAAACCGAATACAATATATACACGGGACGTCTGGGTCTGAAATCGGTGGTGGGAACCAGAAGACCACAGTGGCGGTGTGTTGTACGCAGGTGGCTGCGCGGTGCTGGCGGGCGTGGGCGCGGGCGCGGCGCTGCTGATGCGGGCCGCTCGCCGCGTGCTGCGCCGCCGCCGCCCCGCCAGCGTGCCGCGCCTGCGTCGGCCGCTGTGACCCCCACCGCGTCCGCTGTGGCCCCACTGCGACCGCTGTGACCCCCCGCCGCTGTGACCACCACACCATCCGTACACGTGCTCGCGCCACGCCCCACGGCATCCGCCCGTGATCACACCACCCGCGGTCGCAGATCAACAGATTTGAGAGATCTGTCGGAACACAAATACTCAAAAATCGTCTGACATAAATTATTAGTAATCGAACAAACGCACTAAAACGAACATTTGTTTTTTTTTTCGTCTGAAGTGTACCGTTTCTTAACGGCGGCGGCCAACCCGACTAACTTTTCATACAAACACTCTTACGTGATTATAGCGTTGTAATAGATCTTTCTTTGAAACTTTTTAACTAATAGGTATCTCATGCACTATATCTAAGTTTCTATCGAAATAAAAATTCAAAATTTGAAGAAACAAATTCAGTATAAGCCTCCAAAAATCTGATGTTTTGTACAAATTTTACCTGAACTTTGGGCGTTCATCACTACTCATAAATTTTAAAAACAAACAAATATTATGATAGAAACTTTGCAAATGTAATGGAGATTCTAAATGACAAACATTTATTTCACAAACTTGTAATTCTTACTGATAAACACGTAATACCTGGAACAAGTACCCGCATACTATTTTTCGTTCAAAGTTATCGCGTTCTCACTTGCTCACTCACTCACTGTCATTTCATTGCGCTAGATGAAACAACAAGCTTGTCAACTTCTTATTAAAATTTTTACTTTTTTGCATTCACTATGCAATTTTTATGATTGAAAAATGGAAAATGAAGTATTTAGAAAAAATCGACCCGTCTCACAACCAACCGTCCCATCGGAGCTAGTTGTGAGGCGGGTCGATTTTTTCTAAATACTTCATTTTCCATTTTATTAACTTCTTGTCTACAATGACGGGAAGGGCCCTCTTAAAGGTATCCGTAGAGAAATTATTTTAGATTTGTTCCTATTACTATACGTTGATGAAATGTAACATGAACGATCCCTAAATCGACGACATCGCCTACAGAACTGTGAAAGAAAAGTTTTGAAAAAGAAGTAGCTCTCGTATAAGATTTTTAACGAACAAACTTGAGAAGGTGAGATACACAGATAATCCTAATTTCGCCCCTTCTTGATAGATTAGATCATAAAGATGTTTTAGTGATAATAATCTTTTCGGTAGGTAGTGCTGGGAGACAAAATCGGCGGTACAGCTTCACATTCCCAAATTCAACTATGACGACGTAGGCACTATTGGATCATCCGCCGTATCGACTTGTGCCTTTTCTATTCGCTCATCACCAATTCATAACCAAAGGAAGCCGCATTTTTTTCTGAAAGTCACAAAGTTGACGAAAGACGCTTCTCTTCAATCTTGACTCTATCATTATCGTTGGAGATGGTGTGGATTATTTTATTCGAGCACATTCAGATACCTTTCTTTGTCCAGTGAGTTACCGCCCGCCGCTCACCTCCTCCATTACTGGAAATACATGTATAAAATGATAGGCTCGCAGTCTCATATGGACCCGAAAGAGCTGCACGCGTATGCCAATCCGCTTGACAGGAAAAGGACCCTAAGTTTGCTCACTGCTGTTACAGTTGTTTTATCTCACGAGCGCGGGTGAGTCTCGCTTGTGTGTATAGACCGCAGCCTCCTTTTGTCATACAAACTGTTTGTCAAAACGTGTAAAACCGTGTATACACACGGGTGCACACAACAAAAGGCGAACCGTGCTCGTGATATACAACTACTGTAGTCTTAGTGAAGGTCAATACAAATTTGTAAAAAAATATATACTAGCAAGTTATGACATATTATTATATGGAATCGCTATTTAACACCCTTCATTTTGATACCCCACTCGATGGGATTGTTTGACTTTTTTATTTGATATTGCGATATGTTATGAAAAAATCTGCCATTTTGTTTGTATTTAATTTTTTCAAAGTACCTGTGTCACTCGCGCTATCAAGACGAATCTGACGAAACGATGTTAACGTGTGAATGAAATGTCATTCATACGTTAACATCCTTCAAACCGTTTAGTCTGTAGCAGGGAACACAGAAATCTGCATATATACATACTCTCGAAAAACACAAACCTCCTTCTGTCGGATGAAAAATCTACGGGTTTGTATTTTGACCCTACGGCTGGGGCACAGTCCATCATCCATAGGCCAAGGTGCGTCCACATTTGTAACATTTTGGCGTGTGCGAACACTGTGTCTTTATCATGCATCGCTAGTTTTGTTGGGCATGCGCTGTGGTAATACTGTATTAAAGAGACAATGTATTATAAAGACACGGTGTTCAGACACGCCAAAATGCTACAAGTGCGGACGCCGCACCTTAACACGTTCATTGCCAACACAAAATGGTGGGACTTACATAGATGGCCAGAATATTTTTTTTTGTGCTAATAATACTCTTGTAAGCATATTAAATCTAAAATTATATGATATATAAGTTCATTTATACAGGGTATTTTTCTATAAGTGGTGGTGATTGTACTCATGAATATGAACAACTTTTACTATGAGGCCAACTCTGCAACCTCACAAAAAAACAGCTGTTCCATACATTCTGGTCAGGTAGGTATTAACAAATTGTATGAAACAGCTGATTTTTTTTGTTGAATTGCAGAGTTGGCCCCATAGTAAAAGTTGTTCCTATTCATGAGCACAATCACCACCTAAGAGGTATTGCACTTATAGAAAAACACCCTGTATATGTATATATATATTTATCATCATATCATATAATAATAATTATTATTATCATTTTATTTTTATGATTATGATGCACCATCACGCGACGTCGCGTTATCGGCCACGACGTAATGGTCCGTTTCACGCGACTTCGCGTGATGCGGCAATCAACGTGTTAGGGAGTATACGTATTGTGATGACGCGTGTTGTCGGGCAGAGCGGCGTCGGCGCAGCTGGAGCAGCGGCGCAGCACGCTGGCTGAGAAGCTGGCGCGCAAGGAGCGGAAGCGCGACAAGAAGCGCCTCAAGCAACAGCGCGCCGGGCTGGTGGACCACGACGACCACGACCATGACGCCCACCACGCGCACCGTGAGTCTAGTTCATGATCATATTGGGTCCTTACAGCGCGCAAGGAGCGGAAGCGCGACAAGAAGCGCCTCAAGCAACAGCGCGCCGGGCTGGTGGACCACGACGACCACGACCATGACGCCCACCACGCGCACCGTGAGTCTAGTTCATGATCATATTGGGTCCTTACAGCGCGCAAGGAGCGGAAGCGCGACAAGAAGCGCCTCAAGCAGCGCGCCGGGCTGGTGGACCACGACGACCACGACCATGACGCCCACCACGCGCACCGTGAGTCTAGTTCATGATCATATTGGGTCCTTACAGCGCGCAAGGAGCGGAAGCGCGACAAGAAGCGCCTCAAGCAGCGCGCCGGGCTGGTGGACCACGACGACCACGACCATGACGCCCACCACGCGCACCGTGAGTCTAGTTCATGATCATATTGGGTCCTTACAGCGCGCAAGGAGCGGAAGCGCGACAAGAAGCGCCTCAAGCAACAGCGCGCCGGGCTGGTGGACCACGACGACCACGACCATGACGCCCACCACGCGCACCGTGAGTCTAGTTCATGATCATATTGGGTCCTTACAGCGCGCAAGGAGCGGAAGCGCGACAAGAAGCGCCTCAAGCAGCGCGCCGGGCTGGTGGACCACGACGACCACGACCATGACGCCCACCACGCGCACCGTGAGTCTAGTTCATGATCATATTGGGTCCTTACAGCGCGCAAGGAGCGGAAGCGCGACAAGAAGCGCCTCAAGCAACAGCGCGCCGGGCTGGTGGACCACGACGACCACGACCATGACGCCCACCACGCGCACCGTGAGTCTAGTTCATGATCATATTGGGTCCTTACAGCGCGCAAGGAGCGGAAGCGCGACAAGAAGCGCCTCAAGCAGCGCGCCGGGCTGGTGGACCACGACGACCACGACCATGACGCCCACCACGCGCACCGTGAGTCTAGTTCATGATCATATTGGGTCCTTACAGCGCGCAAGGAGCGGAAGCGCGACAAGAAGCGCCTCAAGCAACAGCGCGCCGGGCTGGTGGACCACGACGACCACGACCATGACGCCCACCACGCGCACCGTGAGTCTAGTTCATGATCATATTGGGTCCTTACAGCGCGCAAGGAGCGGAAGCGCGACAAGAAGCGCCTCAAGCAGCGCGCCGGGCTGGTGGACCACGACGACCACGACCATGACGCCCACCACGCGCACCGTGAGTCTAGTTCATGATCATATTGGGTCCTTACAGCGCGCAAGGAGCGGAAGCGCGACAAGAAGCGCCTCAAGCAGCGCGCCGGGCTGGTGGACCACGACGACCACGACCATGACGCCCACCACGCGCACCGTGAGTCTAGTTCATGATCATATTGGGTCCTTACAGCGCGCAAGGAGCGGAAGCGCGACAAGAAGCGCCTCAAGCAGCGCGCCGGGCTGGTGGACCACGACGACCACGACCATGACGCCCACCACGCGCACCGTGAGTCTAGTTCATGATCATATTGGGTCCTTACAGCGCGCAAGGAGCGGAAGCGCGACAAGAAGCGCCTCAAGCAGCGCGCCGGGCTGGTGGACCACGACGACCACGACCATGACGCCCACCACGCGCACCGTGAGTCTAGTTCATGATCATATTGGGTCCTTACAGCGCGCAAGGAGCGGAAGCGCGACAAGAAGCGCCTCAAGCAGCGCGCCGGGCTGGTGGACCACGACGACCACGACCATGACGCCCACCACGCGCACCGTGAGTCTAGTTCATGATCATATTGGGTCCTTACAGCGCGCAAGGAGCGGAAGCGCGACAAGAAGCGCCTCAAGCAACAGCGCGCCGGGCTGGTGGACCACGACGACCACGACCATGACGCCCACCACGCGCACCGTGAGTCTAGTTCATGATCATATTGGGTCCTTACAGCGCGCAAGGAGCGGAAGCGCGACAAGAAGCGCCTCAAGCAGCGCGCCGGGCTGGTGGACCACGACGACCACGACCATGACGCCCACCACGCGCACCGTGAGTCTAGTTCATGATCATATTGGGTCCTTACAGCGCGCAAGGAGCGGAAGCGCGACAAGAAGCGCCTCAAGCAGCGCGCCGGGCTGGTGGACCACGACGACCACGACCATGACGCCCACCACGCGCACTGTGAGTCTAGTTGATTACTCATATTCAATTCTCATACCTCAGTTATACCTCAGATGAGGTGTGGTTAAACGGCGCAACGCGCGGCTTGCGTTAACACGCGCCACGCGCCGTCTAAACGCCTACGCTCGGCGAGGCTCGTCCAAGATTATACGATCCATCGCTTGTCGGTTTTTTGACACGGATCAAAGGCGCACGCGCCATCTTCGGCTCGGCTTGTGCTAATACGCGCCGTCTAAATAGTGGTACAGAGCGCGCGGAGGTAGTCGCCCATTGTGTGTTTTGTGTTTCTACGAGATGGAGTGGAGTAATGAAATGGTTCAACTCTTCATTGAGTTGTATGAAGAGGAACCGGCCATATGGAACCCAAGAGGTCCAGGTCACAAAAATCGCAACAGTGTACACGATGCATGGACAAGAATTAAAAGTAAATTCTTTGATGGACGAATATCATCCGAGTGAGCCGCATCTACACGAACGGCGCGGCTCGCGTAGGATCGTCCTACCCCGCGCCGAGACTACGAGACGAGCTTATGTTTTTACACTCTCGCGGCGGCGGCGGCGACCTTTCAACGATGACGGATGTTTCAACGATGGCGGATCTTGATATATTACTAACAGCATTGACTCTTGAGTTTAGTGAGCTTTTACTACTACGCACAATTAACAATACAGATCATTTGCCAATCACAACACAACCGGCGCAGTCAAACGTTTGTAATGTTATAATACGCTAACGCGAGTGTGAACACCGCGCTCACATCCCTCGCGAACCCCTTTGGCTCGTCGTGCCCAAAAGACCGCTCCTGACGCGAGCCCGGAGGGTCACGAGACGAGCCACTAGTGTAACTGCAGTAACAGATGTTTTATCTCACGAGCGCGGGTAAGCTACGCTTGTGCGGGTGTGTGTAAATGTACATGCACACCATAGAGTAACTTTTTTATACAGGGTCATTTTTAAACAGTAGGTATCCCCTTTATTGAAAAAATGGAAAATGAAGTATTTAGAAAAAATCGACCCGTCTCACAACCAGCTCCGGTGGGACTCGAACCCACGACTTTTCGCTATCCGGGCGACTGCTCTAACCACTGAGCTACGGAGTCGTTAGAGCAGGCAGATCAGTGGTTAGAGCAGTCGCCCGGATAGCGAAAGGTCGTGGGTTCGAGTCCCATCGGAGCTGGTTGTGAGACGGGTCGATTTTTTCTAAATACTTCATTTTCCATTTTTAATAATAAAAATTGCATTGTGAATGCAAATAAGTAAAAATTTAAATAAGTATCCCCTTTTTAAGTACAGTCGGCCAAATATGTGGTCTACCACCGTAAGGGTGAAGTTCGTTTGTTCGTCAACTAACAACAAGGTTGATTTTCCTTTGCTTGAATTTTATGACACTTCGCGAATTCGTTTTTCGAATTTCGAATTGTCGAATAATGATTCTCATCAACAACATACCAATTTCTTGATTCTAATATTGCGGTATAAGGGCGGTTTCATACTGGCGTTTTTTTCTGAGCGTATACGGTCGTTTCGGCATACGCGCTTTCACGCGAGCCACAATACGGACTTCAAAAAACTGAACGCTCGAGCATACAAGCACGTCAACGCTCGTACGAGTCGAGCGTGTGGCAAAAGGCGTGCCTATACTATACGCGCCTACATTGCGCTTCCGAAAACGAGCTTATACGCGCGTATAAAACGCTAATCTGCAACCGCCCTAATGTTCCTTGGGAAAATTGTTCAGTTATCGATAATGAATTACCAATTTCAGTATTTAGGGATATTTTTGTAAGGATAGTAATTAACCGATCGACTAAAAAACATTTTAGGGTACCAAAATTACTAGGTGAGCGACTTAGTCGCCAATCTAACCTAACCTAAACCAATTTTTCCGCTGCTCACTTAGTATTTTTAGTCGCTCAACCTAGTAATATTTAGTCGCCTGGTTTAACACTTTGCATAAATGGATGTCCACTGCTAAACGTAGGCTAAGTGGATATCATTGGGGGAATGATATCCACTTTGCTCGATTAGAAAAGGACGGGACAAGGGTTGTAACAAGAAGCGGTAGTGAAAATGCTAATTATTTGGTTGTTAAAAATATTATTTTTCAATTAAATGTTTAAATCTTGTGTAGCCGCCATCTGCCTCTATGACTTCTCGGAGTCGGTCCCTCATTGAGCCCACCTGCCTCGAGCAGATGTCAGACTCACGGGTTTCCTCCCATACCTCATTGCAGTGCCCTTGCAGTGCTTTTGCTGTTCTTTAGTTGCGGTTCCATCATGTCTGAACCATAAGACACATTTAATTCTCTAGAAATCTCACTAATATTGAATCCATCATTGTGAAGTGCGATTATTTGAGCTCTCTCGGCTATGGATAAATTTTGAGGCATTGTAGTAAAATAATGAATAAATTTTACTTTAGTAGGGAGTTTAGGAAAATACCTGTGACATTAATCTGTCAGTCATATGATATTATGTTCTTTTTCAGTGAAAGATTTTTCTACTTTAAAAATCCTCCTTAGTTCTGAAGTTTATGAAAAACTGTGAGGGTTGTTTGTATAACATTGTGTTTGCTCTATGATTTCATGTCAGTTTTCTCAGTAAACAAACAATTTAAAGATTCGCCTTTAGCGATATTTTGTTGACACGGGAACTACTGTCAAAACTGGTAGACCACTTTCTTGGCCGGCTGTACGTCTCAGAATCGCTAAGTGATCAACTTTCTCCTAGAAAAATGGGTCGAAATACGACAAAAATTTTAGACTTACCATAAGTACTAAATAGATCGCGTAATAAGAATAAAAACCGCCTTCTAAAAAACCACATCAAAAAAGTAAGAAATAATTCCTCACCAAATAAATAACGTAAGTACTTTGAAGTCGGGCGTGAAACATGTACAATTTTTTGTTGTTTTTGTTAAAACCCGCCCGACTTCAAAGTACTTACGTTATTTATTTGGTGAGGAATTATTTCTTACTTTTTTGATGTGGTTTTTTAGAAGGCGGTTTTATTTTTTTATAAAAATATTTTTATTTCACTTTTTTTAGTGCATCGTGCAGACAATTTGCGTGTTTTCTGGTAAATAGGTATGTGATCAAACTCCAACCTCTTTTTTCGAAGTCGGTTAAAATACCTTGAGGTATCCCCTTTTTAACAAAACAAGAATCATTTAAATAGGTTTATAAACAAAGGAGTTATGCCTAAAGATAAGTATTAAATTCACATAAAGTGGTAACGAAAACGACAGTATTTTCAAGATTTCCTGAAAACTACTGAACCGATTTCAAAATTTCAAAAAATGGGACCAACTTGGAAACCAACCTGATGTAATAACGTTTGAACAATTTCAATCGGTTCAGCCGTCTTCGAGTAATCGGTGGACATACACAAAAAAAAAAAACATACATACAGACGAATAGAGAACCTCCTCCTTTTTGATTTCGAAGTCGGTTAAAAATTGACATATTTCGACCTATGTTTCTTGGAGAAAGCTGTTTACTTAACTTCAAACTGAATTGAATCGAACTTAAAAAAAATCTGTTGTCTGGTGCGAGCAGCTTTTGCTTTACACACACTGTTCGCTCGCTTTTACTGAATCCAAATCGGCAAGGGGCCTTAGCTTTTGGACTTCTTAATAAAGTCAAAGTCAATATATTTTTATTCATATAGATTAAATAGAATTAATGCTTATGAATCGTCCAACATATTTTTACCTACCATCTGTTATGGACATCTTTTAACTGACAAGAAAAACAGGCGAAAAAACTCATCAGCTTTAACAGAAGAATATAGATGCCTTAGGAGTTACAATTACAACATAGCTCGCATCATGTTGTCCATATCCGAGACTAAACATGTAACGGGAGCGGCGCGGCACAGATCTGCGAATAAGCGGGCGACAGGTAAGGACTGCATCCACCAGCTAAGTGTGCGCTGGACGACTCTGTAGAGGCAGGATGTTTCGCTAGATATTCAGCGAAAAGAGAAGTACTTCCTCCGAGCTAGGTGTCTATGCTCGGGGACCGCGGCCCAATGTTAGTAGTTGGAAATTGTATTTATGCAACGAATCTGAGAAAGCGCGATTCATGTTCATGCAATTATTTAGTTCTGTCTTGACGTAGTGTGTGACGTCAGGCTTTTCGCTGATCCTGCATTTCTTCGATATTCGGCGTCTTGCTTACGTGGCGATGTGATTGGGTCGCTACAATTCCATACCGGGCTGGCGTACTCACCTGCTGAGAAACAGAGAGCTTACTCGTAACTCTTCCGGCGAAGCACCCCATTTTGTTGATGTGAGCCTCCGCAGCAAATTATTGCGCGTGTTTACTTTTTTTGGGTGTTCCTACAGTGTGTTTTATAAGTCAGCGCTCTGCGCTTTATCTCTAGCTGCTTGAACGATAGTGCTTGGGCTAAGCGCCAGATTGTCGGCGTAAAGAAAGTGGGCAGTGTCAGGAGTTGACGGCTGGTCGTTGGTGTACAGTAACGACACGACCAATATTATGTATACAAAATAGAACTTTGTCACATTAGAGCGTTTACAAAGAAAATTATCAATGTCACAGAAGTCATTCAATATTGTAATATGACATAGTCCTATGTTATTTCATTTTATTATTGCTCGTGACTGTATCTATTGAAAAGTAGAGAGGCCCATACTTTACACTAAACACCGCAAATGGCACTTGTAACTAACGCCCGTCGTAATTAAAGATGACATAAACTTGACATATGCAACTCGATCACGAAGAAAATAAAAAAATTACGGAATCTGAACGCAATAAAACATTGGAAATGGTTTATTATCGATTTTTTACTTTTTATTCAATATTATTATATACCAATACTCAACAAAAATAAATTGTCTGCTGTGATGGGCTCGATCAGTCATCACTCGACTGATAAGCGAATTCAAAAGGCAATAAAAACAAAATTCACATTCGGATTAGTAACTAATATCAATACCCCAAAAGCTCTCATTATCGTAATCTTATTAGTATTATTTGGTTGTTTGATGATGTAGACTCCAGAACCAGACCAGGTTTTGCAAACACAGCGCTACCATGTTTTCCATGGGGGATCTCTGCAACAAGTGTCATCCCGGAGACTTGTGGTCTTTGTTGATGGGTGTCTCTATGTGTTTCCTGAATACAGAGAGCGTCGCATGCTGTCTCACGGCATAGCCCAACTAGAAGCTCCGATTTGGTGTCCGTAAGGCCCTCTATATTTAAAGACACGACTGTCAGGGCAGCTTTATTGTGTGAAACCATCGTGGTGGAAGGATTAGTCAGCTAGTCTCTGCGTTACCGAGAACTAGCTGTCCAGGGTGCGCCTGACGTTTAGGATCAGGGGTTTCGATCTGCTTAACGTCACACGGGGAGGCTCCTTCCTTGCACTTGCAGAAGAAGAAGAAGAAGAAGTATTATTTGATTAGTATTTTAGTATTTTGGCAGCTTTCGTAGAATTCGACGAATGATATCGTTTACGAATTCGAGAGTTTCCCGTGCGAGGCACAGTTGTCAGAAGTGTGTTAGTGAGCATCAGAAGCGCCAGCGCCTGCGGAAATAAATGCTGCATTTAGTTTGTCCGACTCTATGGGCAGGCGAACTGCTTCAGGCGTTTTGTAATGTAATGTTTTAAATTTTAATCGTACCTAAGGTCTGTACTGAAAATATATGTGCAAGTTAATGAAAAAGCCCGAGTTTTAGGAGCACTTACCTCTAAATTTTTTGTAGGTTGAAAAGTTACTAGTTTCTTGCTTTTACAGGATTATGGAATACGTATAAGGAATACGATAATAGGTAGTATGCGCCAAAAGCGCCAATGACTGACTTTCTTTACTAGATCTAATCGGCTTTCTTTAGGGGATTACTCAAACTAGTATTTTGTCTTTTAGTACTTAACCGATTTCAAAAAAAGTAGGTTTTCAGTTTGATTTGTATGTATGTGATCTGGTTGAAATTGGATACTACATATTTGATTATAGCGATCTATTTAGGCTTCCAAGCACGTACTAAATTCGTAAATGTATGAATGTTTGTATGTATGTTTGTATATTCGTGGATAAACAAACTTACCAGTTTGTTTGAAAACTAAAAGTCATATCGAGATCATTCTTTTTGATATAGGTCAGGTGTAGATATTCCAAATTAGGGAACAGTCTTAACTTTTTGAATTTGTTCGTAGGTAGGTACTTTTTGAATTCAGTTTAATTTTTTCTGATGTAAAGTTATCGGCTCTAGTCAAAATTGTAACAATTAAAAGAAAATACCTCTAGTCTATCCCAAGCAACGGGAGAAAGAAGTGACTAGTAACGTGTGTATCTTCCAGCTATCACCATGGTCAATATGATTTATTTTTGCACTAGATTATCCGAGTAAATTCGATGAACCGGGAAATTATATCAATGACCTGCCGGCGGAGCACATGGTTGGAGCGCGGCCACCGGCGGGCGTCGAACCTGCCGACCCGCGGCGGACTCTAAAAAAAGACCAAGGAATGCCTTCCTCGGCAGCGGAATCGCACCTTTAACCGAGGTTTCGGCGAAAACATGAAGATGTCAGTATTTTAAAGCGAATCGGTCGCACGTCGCTCCATCCCGCAGGATCGTTTGTCCAGCGGCGGCGCGATTATAAATAGTCGTGGGGCGCTGGCGGAGCGCCAGGGCGGCGGCATTCCGCGCGCGAGCCCCGACTGTGCGCCCGCGTCCGCCCTACACCACCTACACTCCGCCCGGTTCTTCCCGCCCGCACTTACCCGCCCTCTCGCGGCCACCAGTCGCCCGTCCACCACGCAGCGCAGGAGTGCAGTTCAGTGCTTGGAACCCGATCCGTCTGTCGCAAGAGTTGGTGCCGGTGACCGATTTGTATAAACACCGCGCAAGGATACTCGTATTTCGACTGCTTTCCGCTTTGTGGATTTGTGAATAGTTCCTGTTATCTATAGGTTAGTTCCATGAAAAATGCTATGTTCTCTGTCAATGTAAGTTTTTTTTATTTCATAACAATATCGTGATTTGCATTTAATCCATTTCGTTCTTAAAACTGTAACCAGGATTTAGGTAGATACTTCTAAAACAGCGGCATAAATTACTTGATCTGTTGGTTGAATGTACGGATCGTCGCGGGTATACCGCTGTATGCTGTATCAAACGAATCGGATCTTTAAATAAAACATCTGATTAAGCGTTCCACGTCACAGTGCCACGCTGCTCAATTGTTACAACATTTAATTTAGACACAGACATATCACTTTACACGAGGTATAGGAACCGTTTGTTTCCGAATTCCTCTGTGGCCTTTAAAAATTATCCTCGTTAAAGTATTAATTGGTAATTAATTGTCATAATAAACATACAAGAAAACAAACTAATACCAAATAGTTTCACACCATAGTCTGCTATAGTGTTAGTGTTTGGTTGTTTTCTTAGTTTCTTCTGTTCTACAAAATAATCGTACAGAAAACACAGTTTCTCTAGTTTTCAGTTCAAAACGTTTTTGTCTTGTAAATACAGCTAATAAACTTATAACCTTAGAATAATTATTCTAATCCTATAACATATAAAATGGTCATAAACATACGAATAACAAATCATAACATGTCGCCATTGCACAAATCCTACAACTCCTACAAGTATACAAACATACATAAATTATCTCTGTATTAATATTGTTTTAAGCGTTGCAAGTCGATGATTCACACCTGTTTGGCTGTGACTACGTAGCATCTTGAAAGCACCTATATGTAGCTTTCATCAGGTCGCTAATTGGACAGACATAAAGAAAAAAATGATTTTATGTACCGCGTATTGTTAGTAATACAAAAAACTTAAGGGTACGAAACTACCTATCTTTAAAATAAACTACAATTTCTATGAGACTAGTCACGTCAACCAAATGAGTTTTTGATCGGTTCCTTAGATTTTGGTTGAGTAAGTTTTGTATTTTCTATAGCACAGTTGTATTTGCGACGCTCGCGGTTGGCCAAACTAGCTGATTCAATCGCTGGGTAGCTTTACCCCTCGAATATTCTCGTGTAAATAAACAATTACTGCGTATCTGCTGAACAACATGATCTTCAATGTTATGGGCAGTGGTCGGCACGAAAAGAAAAAAAAAAAAATTTTGTCTCGTGTAGTACTTTTTTTTGCAGTGATGCCAGATGCCTGTGCTGCATGCTTCCCAAATCTAGTTGAAACCCCCCCCCCCCCCCCCCCCAACAAGCCAAAATGCTTGAAAAGGCCTTTTTTAGCTCACTGATTACTTGATGAGCTTTGGCTAAAACATGTAAAAATCCCCAAATCCCCCCCGACGTCAAAATTCCCAGAAATCCCCCCGAACTTCCCCCCACAGCTCTAAAAACCCCCCGAATTGTTGGGAATCCCCCCAATCTGGCATCACTGTTTCAGTGGTCGGTGGTGAAAGGTAGTGTCGGTTTCAGCGGGCGTGATGGCGGAGGCAGTGGAGGTGCTCCCGCGCGAGGAGGAGGTGTCGCGCGCCGGCCCGTCGGCGTCGGCGTCGGCGGCGGCCAACGCGCTGCTCGACGACGAGCCGCGCCGCCCCCGGGACCCGCCCATCGTCTACAAGGACATCGACGTGAGTACACCGCATGCACCCACGGTACCTTATGGAGGAGGTGTCGCGCGCCGGCCCGTCGGCGTCGGCGTCGGCGGCGGCCAACGCGCTGCTCGACGACGAGCCGCGCCGCCCCCGGGACCCGCCCATCGTCTACAAGGACATCGACGTGAGTACACACCACAGATAGCCACCAATATCTACGGCATTTAGAGCATCCGACCTTCGCCAAGCATCTATGATTTATCACTGATAAGTGACAATGCTTGTTAACGTCGTTTCAGTGCTGACCAATGAAGTATATTGTAAAAGTTATTGTCATTTTCACCGAAATAGGTAGCCAATCTAATAGCTAAGTTCCTAAGTAACTGAAAATTGTTCACCACTATGATCATTAGTTCGCCTATACTTAACTGTATTTATCATAACCCATTGTGTAATTGTGATGGAAACTGACCTTAGTCATACCATGTTAAGGTCATTTTTCAATTTGACGACTCTGTATGAAATAAGACAGGGAGAAAAAAACAACCCTTGGAGTTTCTTGCCGGTTCTTCTCCAAGGCCTCCCGCTGTAGGGTTTGCGAACCGATGGCGTAGCTTCTATGACGTTCACAAGTATTGTAAATAACAATCTAAATTGAATAAACAGATTTGAATCTTGAATCTTGAATCTTGAATCACATGTCCGGTGTTACGTACGCTACGTCTTGTATAAGTTGACACTTTCAATTAGAACAAAATATTTGTCATACGGCATCTATGTAGTTTGCTACATACAGGTGATCTGTGGTACCACAGACTACATGCACAAACGTTAACTTAAGTACTTAACCCCGCAATGAGTCGGCATTCGGAAGGTTAAGACTATACAGGAAAACGAACGTATAAGAGTAGAAGTAGGTGTGGGTGGCGGTGTATTGAGTTTACACTTTTCCACAATGAAGCCAAATTTACAAATTACACAAAATTACAAATCATTCATGCATTGCGAATTCGTGAAAATTACAAAACTAAAGCTGTCGTTTCGAACTGAGCGTCTCGTGTCGCGGCTTCAAGTCGCGGCGTCTCATGACGCTACCATGATTTCGAACCCGACCACAGCAGCAACGATTGACCTTTGATACGAACCTGACCTGTACCCCTAGTGTAAGTTTTTATGTCACGCAAACGCAAACTATTTCGATTCCGTATTTATGTCAATTTGTATGAAAACTGTATCAGCGCCTCTAGCGGCGAGTAGCGCGCTTATCTTACACTAGGGGTACTGAACAATTTAAGGCGATACTCGGAAAAAATGTGCTGAAGCGAGATAGCAATGAGAAAACGACGCGCGCGGGAGCGAGACCGATTTTGCAGATTAGGCAAAAAAAACACAAAATCACTTTGTATTAAAAAACTACAGCGATTAAAAAAAAATGCTTCTATACGATCCTCAATATTATTGGTGTCCACTAATTAAACAAATTTCCAATAGTGTAAGTAACCCCATTTAAGAACAATCTTCACTTTTCGTATTTTTAGAGGTCTTTTCGAAAATAAAAAGTGTCGAGGCAAAATCATAAAATCGTGTTTTTGAAACTATACGATTCTAGATAAAGGTATGAAGAAATATATATCTTATTACCAGATTTTTAACAACTGTAACCGTCCTATAGTTTTAAATCAAAAAGTCCATATTTTTCCGAGTAGCGCCTTAAGTTGTACTGTGTATAGGACAGCGATGTACATCATTTTGGGCAGTTTAGTCATAAAAATGACACGGGTTTTCGTGTTTGTTTAAAGTAAATCAATGTTTAATTACTTGGAATTAAGTCGATATCGGTACTGCCGTATTTTGTGGGCGAGAGGCGCGGTAGTCGCTGACGCCGACGCTGACGCTCGCTACGACATGTATTTCATACAAAAACATAGAAACCAGTAGTGGCGCTGGCGTCATGTCGCTTGCAGTTGTCGTTTGACGCCGAGTACGAATTTACACCTTTAATTATGTTTCAACTAAGAGATGTGAAAGCAAGTCCGAAGAGCTAAATCAGTCTACTAACAGCTCATTTTGTTGATTTCACTGTCAAATGTATTCAGTTGATCTGATATTTTGCTAATATATGTTTATTGAACAGAACACCAAAGGCTGGCGTGCTAAGTGCGGAGCAAAAGAAAAGCTTTCTAAATCTGACAAGAACATTTTCGACTGCATGAAAAATGTGAACAAAACTAAATAAACAAATAAAAGCTTCGCGTTCGAGATTTGTTTGCATTTGCTAAAAATGGACGGCTGATCGCGAAGTAAAAGTTTAGACATACGCTGCACAGAATTAGAGCTGCGATATAGGTTAGTTCACCCGCGACGCAGCCGGCCCTTGTAAACATCAACTCGCGTAAACAACCGCCTCCCCCATACCACAGCGGTGACACTCCGTGTCCGTGAGAGTTCGAGCGCCGGTGACGTTTAGCCGACGCTAGGGTTGATACCGAAATGGAATATAGACTTATGCCAAAGAAGGTTACGTGTAGGATGTTATATAATTTGTGTAAGAATATTTAGGTAATGAAAGACACGTTCAATTTTCAATCAACTTTTATACATATTTTTATTAAATATCTATACAAATGGGAAGGCTTGCGTTAGGTGGATAGATCGGGAGTCAGATGCAGAAGGCAGTACCTACTTCTGTACACGGCCCGTGTCTGTCTCTGGATCCTTAAGCATCGGTAGTTGGTACCCTGATCTTGCTACCGTTGGGGAACTGCATTTTTGTATTTTTAAATGTTATATTTTATAATGTTTTATATTGAAAAAAAAAATGTGTTTAGAAATATAATTTTGTCAGTATTTTAAATGTAATAAAGGGAACAATAATAATAATATATGTACGTAAAATAAGCTACTAACAGTGGGACACAGTTAATGTGTCCGAATAAAGTACTAAATCGTCCAAAGAAAATACTAAGTTAGCGACAAAAATACTGAGTGAGTGAATCAATAATCGCCCAAATAAAAATTAGTCCTCTCAATAATTATTTATTATAGACTGAATTTTAACAACTTTCGCATTTTTTGGCTTCCTATAGTAGTTCCTATTTGAATGTATAAAGATTGCGCCAGCCCTCGGCCAAGGCATTCACCGACTGCCCGTTCCCCGCCCCGCGCGCCTCTCACGGCCCCCGCTCACATCCAGACACCCACACATAGCCGCAAGAGATTTTACGTGCACACATGCTTAAGTGTCGTTTCTTTTCGCGTAAGTGTATATATTCTTTGCCCATACTGTCTGGAAAATGCACGAAAATAAAAAGTTACACTACGTCACTGGTTTAAACAACAAACAACTGGGAGAAAACGATTAATTAAGGGGTGACTGGCGCTATTGTTAGTTCGACACATTATTCCGCTGTTTACAATAATTCCACTTAGAAATAGAAATGTTGATATGATGAGTTTTCCATGCGCTAAGCGTGGGCGCGGCCGGTCATCGCGGACGGCAAGACGAATGCGTATACCTACTCAATTGTTTATTACTCTCGTATACACAAATAATAATATGATCATATCTACTTCGCAGAACGCTTTACGGCTGTTTATGAGGCAATGAAGATTTTATACCGTTGCATATTTTAATATCGGGTTATAAATAGCGTGAAAAGTGTCTGAATCACTGCACCGAATGTCGCTGATTCGCCGCCAAATGTCGAGGAATGGTGAACGGGCGCGGAAACTTGTGAACATGCGCACGCGAATGTCTCAGCGCACTATATAGCACGTGCGCGCGTGGTAGTATGACATATTGTTCATGGTTCTTATTTCATTACTGTATTCTTGGGGAATTGTATTAAAATTATACGATCCCCAATGACAAAAGTAGTAGTATTAAAAAAAGGGGCTTTATTCAATTTTGTTTGTGTAAGTTATAATATTAAGGATTCGAATTCAAACTGGATTCGATTGGTGCATTTTATCATCATTTTTGGTTGGTGGTTTAGTATATTATTTGAATAATAAATTATATTTATTTTGATATGTTTTATAGATAGAAAATAAACTGTACACGAACGCATTACGCGTTACAAGTAAATGTTTCAAACGTAAGTCTTAGTCTGTCTGTAAAGTTTCGTAATAGTCGAAATCGTCTTCGAAAATTATAGAAGTAGATTGATACATAAAATTTTACCGATTCAAGTGAGCCTTAGGGCTGTATTACACGAGGCACGGGGTTCGATCAACAATAGTACTAGATGAAGGCTCACGAACTAAATTAAAACTTTTTATGTCTGAGAAAAAAGGTTGTTGAGGCAGGATGTTTCGCCAGATATTCAGCGAAAAGGGAAGTACTTCCTCCGAGCTAGGTGTCTGTGCTCGGGGACCGCGGCCCAACTATTAGTAGTTGGAAATTGTATTTATGCGACGCATCTGATAAACTCTGTTAGCGCGATTCATGTTTCCATACAATTCTTCAGTTCTGTCTTGACGTAGTGTGTGACGTCAGGCTTGCGCGTCGATGTTTACATTCGTACTTTTCGCTGATCCTGCATTTCTTCAGTACTCGGCGTCTTGCTTATGTTGCGATGTGAGTGCGTCGCTACATCAAGGTTATTAATGTACGATCTTATGTCATAAATGACAGGAACTACTTATAAATATACGCTCATGTGGGTCAGGTCAGTGGGCGCATTTTTTCTCAGCCGTGCTTGTCACTCCAACTATGTACCTAGCTAGACCTAGGTGTTATTGTGCACGAGGCAAGTGCAAAGTAACATAGCAATGTTCAAACTGTGTAATTCAGCCTTTAATCTGTCTGTACCATTAAAACTAATATCTGGAAAATAAAAAATGAAACATGGTTATTTTGATTTGATGATGCTGATGTTCATAAGCAGCTGCGTAGTGTCGCACACGGACTCGCGCGTGATACAGCTGACTCAGGGCTAGGGCCGGCGGAGGCGGCTCTTCCTGAAAGCTCAGCTCAGCATTCGCGACGAGCGCGCGACATGGGGGCGACGGGCGGGCGACGGGTGGGCGACGGGTGGGTGACGCGCGGCCGACGCGGGGTAGACATCGCCCGGCTAATTATACACAATTACGTGTTGTTAAAGCAAACTTTGAACTAACTGCTGCAGCTATTTAGTGTTTTGATTTCTTAGTAATTGTTATTTTTACAAAAACATCAAAAATCCATTGCAATAGTAAAGCGCAACATTTTCAATGATTAACATGATGACGGAAACCGCTTTAAAAAACGATCACGATGACACATAGACGGCTCGTACGTCTTGTAATTACAAATTATTAGTACTTACCACAGATAATATAATATAGACGAGTTTATGCATCATCTTTGTTGAGATGGTTTTCTTGCCTAGTGCAATCTGACTTCGAAAGCGGTGCGCTTGAACAAACGGTACTAAGGTGTATCCGTTTTTAATTTAGCTTTGCATTTTAGGATCTGTGGGAGCTTATGAAAAAGGTCTTGTCGTTGCCTGCATCCAAATAGGAAGGTCGTGTATATGTCGCAGGAAAATGCTAAAGGAATTTGATCAAATCCCGGGAGATGTTAAAATTCAAACTAATTTTTTTTATACTACTAGGAATATGTGAGAAGTATGCGCTAGATCATAGACTCAAGTACAACTCAAGCTAGAGCCAACTTTTGTTTTTATAAGGGCTGTGAATCGGTTCCATCGGTAGCGCTTTATGGATCACCGTTGAGTAGAGTCACAAAATTTAAGTACCTGGGTCATTGGCTCACTGAATCTATGTCAGACGATATAAACATTGAAAGGGAGCGCAGGGCGCTTTGTGTGCGCGGTAACATGCTGGCTCGGAGGTTCACACGTTGTAGCAAGCAACCTAAACTAACTCTTTAGAGTATACTGTCAAACGTTCTACTCGTGCAGCCTCTGGATCAGTTTCACGCAGCGTACATACAGCGCTCTGCGGGTGCAGTATAACGACGCCATCAGGATGCTCTTTGGGTTGCCGCGATACTGCAGTGCCTCGACGATGTTCGCAGAGGCGAGGATCGTTTGTTTTTATACAATAATAAAAAAGCGTTGTGCCTGACTGCTAAATCGTTTTCGTGGCACTTGAAACAGCATCCTGATTGCGCTGGCCCAGGTGAATGCACGAATGCACGTGGTTGCGCCTTCATGCTCCTGCATGCAGGCACCGGGCCTCTGTCCACCTTAGGTACATCCACCAAAACTGTGGGAACGAATAATTCCGGGTTTCGGTATAAGTTCTGATAGGTTTTTTTGTCATTTCACTAAATTGCTCAATTTATCTAGAGAAATGATAAAATTAAGTATTAATTTTAACAATTCCTGGGATTTCATCTTATCTTTTAAGGATTTGATCAAATTACTGTTTTTAGCATTTCCCTGCAACATATACAACACAATTTTAGATACAAAAGAGATACATTTGTGCCTTGTTTTCAAATTGGAATTAATTGTAAGAGCACACTGGCGCCTGCTTCGTGAAGTGTCAGCGGAATGCGCCTTCGAGTCTCGGTCGGGAGACGTTCGGCCGCATTGTGACTTGGGATTGGTAGTCAGTAGGGCAGCGTGCTATATTTACGCGATGCAGGTGAGCCCGCGGGGGGCGCGACGGCAATAACACTGTCGGACAAACTGGGCTCAAAATGTGTGACACATACAGTACATAATGTTTATCTCGTGCAATGTTCCGCGAAATTAACGAGAAAGTACAGAAGAACCACGCGTTTGAATCAAACCTTGGATTTTTCTATACGTTTTGAATATGAAGAGGACATATTTATTTTCGTTGCCGAATCACTATTGATATTATTCGAAATTCATTGTGATATAAATACGTATCTATTTTAGTTGTACAATGTACCTATATATTAATAGAAGTGTCTACGGTGCCACAAACATAGATCGTTCTTTTAGTTGATAACGTGCAAGACTAGAAAACTGCATTGAAACTATTTTATAGATGTACTTGCCTATTTTCTATCATTCTACATTAGTGGTTTGAATTGTCTTTGAGTATTCGTATTACTTATATCTGCGTACTAACTGAGCGAGCAGTCTCACGCAGCCGCCGCTGCGGTATATCATCGGTCGGTCAGGAAGATGTGCCTTGTCTGAGACTAAACGCATGTGATGCCTCGAGCGAGCGTACCTTGCACGTATACCGCGCGAAGCTGCTCGCTCAGTCAGTAATTAGTCATTAAAGCGAGAAGGATCATTTGGTACTTGGATGACATTGACAGGAGCGTTAGTTGGCTGGGTGAATAGCTAGAAGATTGTTATTTCCGATTTTGACTGCGTACCAAAAGATCCTTGACGCATTGTAAAACTGCTACCCAGATCGTACTGTTTGGTAGCGCGTACTCTCTATATGCGACTAATGGACAATATTCTTGACATTCGTCCAGGGTGCGCAAGAGTTTGAGCGCCTGGCGAAGGCGCTGGAGAATGTGGAGCTGAGCGAAGAGGAGCGGCAGAGTCTGGACGAGTTGCAGCAATACCTGGTGCACGGCGAGGGCAGCTGGGTGCTCGGGGACGAGTTCCTGGGCTTCGTCGGTACGTGGTGCAAGCCTTCTAGCCTATTTCTTCGTGTTAATGACCATAATTACAGAGTATCAGTAGTTTGCCCCAGTTCTGGCAACCTCGATCCTACCATCCGTTGTCTTCATGAGATCACTTTGAATGTTTTCTAAAAAGAAAAATATGTAGTTTAAAAAACTAAAAAACACACTTTTATAGGAACAGACTAAAAAGTACAAAATAACCGTCTATTCAGTAACTGAAATTAAAAAGCGTGGTGCGCGTTGTCAATATTAAGTACTTAAATGCATGCTTTGCAAAGGACGCACCACGCTTTTTAATTTCAGTTACTGAATAGACGGTTATTTTGTACTTTTTAGTCTGTTCCTATAAAAGTGTGTTTTTTAGTTTTTTAAACTACATATTTATTTTTTACTTTTTAGTTTAATAAATGGCAAGCTTTGGGTGGTTGATAATCGATATCACAGTCCATTCATGTGTCTGCTCACCCCGTAAACATTACAACTCAAAGGCGTGATTGTATGTATTTAGTTTTACAAATTCAAGTGGAGTCTATTAGTTACCAGATGCGCGCGCCGAACCCTTACTTTCTCCTTACTCCATCATCAGACCCTCACCACCAAGTGTAGCGAATAGGTCTCATCAGAACGAAACAAATGAGCCCAAACTCGAGGGGTTTCGTAGTGGTCATTAAGGAAGGCCACTGACTTCCTCCCTGCTCCATCATCAGGCCCTTACCACCAAGTGTAGCAAATAGGTCTCATCAGTTCAAAACAAATGAGCCCAAACTCAAGGGATTTCCTAGTGGTCATTAAGGAGTGCCACTGACTTCCTCCCTGCTCCATCATCAGACTCTCACCACCAAGTGTAGCGAGTAGGTCTCATCAGAATGAAACAAATGAGCCCACCTCGAGGAGTTTTTTTTTTATAAAAAAATAATAAAATCTTAGTGTTTCTTAGTGGTCACTAAGGAGTGCCACTGACTTCCTCCCTGCTCCATCATCAGACCATCAAGTCCACCAAGTGTAGCGGATAGGTCACATCAGAACGAAACAAATGAGGCAGAACTCAAAGGGTTTCCTATTTGCCATTAAGGAGTGCCACTGGCTTTCTCCCTGTTCCAACATCAGTTCCTTGCCACCAAGTGTAGCAAATAGGTCTCATCAGAACGAAACAAATGAGCCCAAACTCAAAAGGTTTCGTAGTGGTCATTAAGGGCGCCACTGGCTTCCTCCCAGCTCTATCTTCACATCATCAGACCCTCGCCACCAAGTGTAGCGAATAGGTCTCGTCTGAACGAAACAAATGAGCCCAAACTCGTGAGGTTTCCTATTGGTCATTAAGAAGTACCACTGGTTTCCTCCCTGCTCCATCATCAGACTCTCACCACCAAGTGAAACGAATAGGTCTCATCAGAACGAAACAAATGAGCCCAAGCTCGAGGGGTTTTCTTGAGGCCATTAAGGAGTTTCACTGGCTTTCTCCCAGCTACATCATCAGACCCTCACCACCAAGTGTAACGAATAGGTTTTATCAACACGAAACAAATGAGCCCAAACTCGAGTGATTTCCTATTGGTCATTAAGGAGTGTCACTGGCTTCCTTCCTGCTCCATCATCAGACCCTTACCACCAAGTGTAGCGAATAGGTCTCATCAGAACGAAACAAATGAGCCAGAACTCGAGGTGTTTCCTATTGGTAATTAAGAAGTGCCACTGACTTCCTCACTGCTCCATCATCAGACCCTAACCACCAAGTGCGACTAAAAAGTCTCATCAGAACGAAACAAATGAGCCAAAACTCGAGGGGTTTCCTAGTGGTCATTAAGAAGTGCCACTGGCTTCCTCCCTGTTCCATCATCAGACCCTCACCATCAAGTGTAACGAACAGGTCTTATCAGAACAAAAGAAATGAGCCTAAACTCGAGGGGTTTCCTAGCAGCCATTGAAGAGTTCTATTGCCCACCTCTTGACTCCATCATCAAATCAGCTCGATGGTAGCAAATTATTGTATTGTCATCGGATTCATATAGACTTTCAAAGTTTCAAATCAATACGACAATTAGAAGTAGGTTAAAATTGATTTCCAAGATTTTCTTACATTGTGACTTAGTTACAAGTGAAGCTAATAAAAGTGTGGTAAAAAGAGTATTTGCACTTTGAAAACTCGACAGGACATGTTGCGCAATGATTTAATATTATAAAACCATGTATTTACCATGCCCTTGGAAATTAATAAATGATTTGATTTGATTTAACTTTGGAGAGTGATATTAATAATTTGTTTATATCATTGTTTTATTAAGTTTTTGTTATGCAGACACAGATACTTTCGAAACTGCTAGGACAGTTAGTTTTAGGCCTTAAAATTTTTGCGCTATTTCCAAAATCTTTGTCGAGGTGTCGTGCTGGCGTCAAAGAAGTCTTCCCCTGTTTTAGGTCGGTTGCTGAGTGACTCGGACCTGAGCTCGGAGTTGCGCGTGAGCACACTGCGGTGCCTAGCGGCGTGCGCACTGCGCGAAGACGTGTCGCTGTTACTGCACCAGGATCGCCGCCACCACGCGCTGCTCTCGTACGCGCACCGCATCGACCTGAGCCCGCCGGACGAACAACGCGCCGCCGCCTTAGTGGTGAGCTCTAAATAATGTTAAACTCGCGTCAGGATCACGTGACCATTAGATCGAAAATTCGTAAGACGGACATGTGACCTGAAACTGTTACAATTACAATGTTATTCATTGGAATCACTCACGCCTATTTCCCACGGGGGTAGGCAGAGACTATGGAAATACGAAGACAAATTTTGCCACCGTTTCCAAAGTGGTGATAGCTCAGGTTAGAAAACGGGCAGCATTAAAACCAGAAGAACTCTGTTCAAATTTAGTCCGTATTTGATTCATTTTTTTGTGAAATTCCTTTTTTTTTTGTGGAAAAGTCTAGGGACCCCATTTCACTTCTGCTGGTACTTCCAGAGTGCAACCCGTTCTTTTTTTTAGGGTTCCGTACCCAAAGGGTAAAAACGGGACCCTATTAGTGAGACCTCGCTGTCCGTCTGTCATCAAGCTGTATCTCATGAACCTGATAGCTAGAGAGTTGAAATTTTCACATAATATGATGTATTTCTGTTGCCGCTACAACAACAAATATTAAAAACAGAATAAAATAAATATTTAAGGGGGCTTCCATACAGCAATCGTGATATTTTTGCCATTTTTTGCTCAATTTTAATAACGGCAACAGGTAGACGTTTCAAATGTTCACAGAATATGTAGTTGTATATTAAATTTAAAAATAAATAATTTAAATAAAATAAGTATTTAAGGGGGGCTCCTATACAACACGTGACTTTTTGCCGTTTTTTTGTCGATCTTAAATATAGTGTCTAATGTTGTATAGATAATTATTGTACGTGATAGTGTCTAGTGTGTATTGATAATGGTATGTAATCCTTCGTGCGCGAGTCTGACTCGCACTTGGCTGATTTTTTTGTTGTACAGTGTTGTAATGTGTGACGTTCTGTTGCAGCTATGCAACCTGTTCGAGCACGTGTCGTCGTCGGAGTGGCTGCTGTACATCAGCGAGTGGGAGGCGCGCGGGCAGGCGCTCTCCAACATACGGGTCACCACCAAGGTAGGGGGGCTGGTTTGTGATGTGGCCTGCCACGCGTCAGTGTCCATACAAACTGTGTTAGCACGTGTCGGAGTGGCTGCTGTACATCAGCGAGTGGGAGGCGCGCGGGCAGGCGCTCTCCAACATACGGGTCACCACCAAGGTAGGGGGGCTGGTTTGTGATGTGGCCTGCCACGCGTCAGTGTCCATACAAACTGTGTTAGCACGTGTCGGAGTGGCTGCTGTACATCAGCGAGTGGGAGGCGCGCGGGCAGGCGCTCTCCAACATACGGGTCACCACCAAGGTAGGGGGGCTGGTTTGTGATGTGGCCTGCCACGCGTCAGTGTCCATACAAACTGTGTTAGCACGTGTCGGAGTGGCTGCTGTACATCAGCGAGTGGGAGGCGCGCGGGCAGGCGCTCTCCAACATACGGGTCACCACCAAGGTAGGGGGGCTGGTTTGTGATGTGGCCTGCCACGCGTCAGTGTCCATACAAACTGTGTTAGCACGTGTCGGAGTGGCTGCTGTACATCAGCGAGTGGGAGGCGCGCGGGCAGGCGCTCTCCAACATACGGGTCACCACCAAGGTAGGGGGGCTGGTTTGTGATGTGGCCTGCCACGCGTCAGTGTCCATACAAACTGTGTTAGCACGTGTCGGAGTGGCTGCTGTACATCAGCGAGTGGGAGGCGCGCGGGCAGGCGCTCTCCAACATACGGGTCACCACCAAGGTAGGGGGGCTGGTTTGTGATGTGGCCTGCCACGCGTCAGTGTCCATACAAACTGTGTTAGCACGTGTCGGAGTGGCTGCTGTACATCAGCGAGTGGGAGGCGCGCGGGCAGGCGCTCTCCAACATACGGGTCACCACCAAGGTAGGGGGGCTGGTTTGTGATGTGGCCTGCCACGCGTCAGTGTCCATACAAACTGTGTTAGCACGTGTCGGAGTGGCTGCTGTACATCAGCGAGTGGGAGGCGCGCGGGCAGGCGCTCTCCAACATACGGGTCACCACCAAGGTAGGGGGGCTGGTTTGTGATGTGGCCTGCCACGCGTCAGTGTCCATACAAACTGTGTTAGCACGTGTCGGAGTGGCTGCTGTACATCAGCGAGTGGGAGGCGCGCGGGCAGGCGCTCTCCAACATACGGGTCACCACCAAGGTAGGGGGGCTGGTTTGTGATGTGGCCTGCCACGCGTCAGTGTCCATACAAACTGTGTTAGCACGTGTCGGAGTGGCTGCTGTACATCAGCGAGTGGGAGGCGCGCGGGCAGGCGCTCTCCAACATACGGGTCACCACCAAGGTAGGGGGGCTGGTTTGTGATGTGGCCTGCCACGCGTCAGTGTCCATACAAACTGTGTTAGCACGTGTCGGAGTGGCTGCTGTACATCAGCGAGTGGGAGGCGCGCGGGCAGGCGCTCTCCAACATACGGGTCACCACCAAGGTAGGGGGGCTGGTTTGTGATGTGGCCTGCCACGCGTCAGTGTCCATACAAACTGTGTTAGCACGTGTCGGAGTGGCTGCTGTACATCAGCGAGTGGGAGGCGCGCGGGCAGGCGCTCTCCAACATACGGGTCACCACCAAGGTAGGGGGGCTGGTTTGTGATGTGGCCTGCCACGCGTCAGTGTCCATACAAACTGTGTTAGCACGTGTCGGAGTGGCTGCTGTACATCAGCGAGTGGGAGGCGCGCGGGCAGGCGCTCTCCAACATACGGGTCACCACCAAGGTACCGGGGATTGCACGGATAATAGGCTACTTGACCCTTTTTTTATTCGTATCCTAAACGATTAATAATTGTCCTATTATACCAAAAAAATGTATTTATTAATATTTTAAAACATAAAAGTAAAAACCTACAAAACTTTATTTTAAATTTCGCTTTTTATTAACCGGTAAATACGCTCTTCGACATGTTCCGACGTCATACAATTTGTAACCAACCACTTGACAGTGTCAAGCGGTTGTTTACTTATCTTCGGGTAGTTCCACTTATCAAAGATCTTTGTCCAATATGCATTTGATCAATGAAATTGGACGACATACGGCCAGAATTAATAACCTATCCACAGATAGGGATAGGTGCGATCCAGATTAGTTGCTAGGCAACACCTAGCAACACCCTGGCAACTGTCGTTAATTCTATGTTAATATCAAGCGTTGCATAACAACTAATCTGGATCGCACCTATCCCTATCTGTAGATAGATTATTAATTCTGGCCGTTTGACGTTCAATTTTATACATTCGGCATCCAATTTCTTTGATCAAATGTATATTGGACAAAGATCTTTGATAAGTGGAATACACCCTTACTCATATGTAGCAAAAGTAAAAGTGACGTTTATTTGTTTACAAATTTAGAAATTCAATGACGTCACAAAATGGACAATAGTGTTTTCATCAGTTCAAATAAAATTTTCATATCATTTTTACTTATCCATCTTGTACTTTTATTTCATGATTTTGCTATATTACATTTTCCTAGGCCAAGTACTAAAAGAAATATTCATTCGATGTATCAAATTAAGTATGATTCAAGTAGCCTATTAACAAACTCATAATAAACATACTCTTAATACCAGCCCCAGAATACCAGCGTTGCGACACGGTATGCTTTTTTTTTACTGTTGCAACCTTCGATCATTTATAAACCCTAGATACAGCGTAAACGCTCAGAAAAAGATGATAATTTCCAGGGGCCGTGGTCACGGAAACTACCCACTATTTTTTGGTTTTAATAAAAGTGATTGTGATTTAAAAAAAAAAACACAATAATCAATGTGTTAGATAAAGCGTGAAAACATCCGTGGAAAAGTTAAGTTAAAGGGCGACAAGATGTCGCCACAGTTCTCTTTTTTTTTTTTTTTTTTTTTTATAGTGAGGGGAATGCATTTACGCATACCCCGTCCGCGTGCGGTGTGCATGCGGACGGTGGTTATGTGGGACTCACCATGCCACTTCCTGATCCTCCATCCAGTCTCAGATACTCGATGGGGGATCAGGGAGGGGGAATACCCACTAAACCCCTCACTTCTTGCTCCCTCCGCCGTCGAGTAGGTCATAATGTGGAGGGCCCGAGGTGGCAAGCTCCTCCTACTGCCACAGTTCTCTTAAAAATTATGCGATCCAACAATAAAATAGTATGTCTGTCTCTAATACTGTAAGATCCTTTTTACTTTGGACTATTTTACAAGATTTTATTAAATGAGAACAGTTACGAAGTTAGAAAAGTTACTTTTAAAAATAACAATCCACATAATCTAAAACTAAAAAATGTGTTCCTTAACTTTTACATTGCAAGAATTGATATTAAAGATGATTAAAAGAGTAATTTTTGCTCATTGCTCCTTTTTGAAGTGGTTTAAAAGCGTGTCCATTCGGCAGGTGTGCGTGCACGCGGCGCTGTCGGACGACATCGAGCTGCGCGAGCTGGGCACGGCGCTCATGTACAACATCACCACCAAGGAGGTAAAGACCGTGGTCTGTATCCAGCTGCACTACTCCCTCTTCCACAGTTGTTTCATCTCACGAGCGCGGGCGAGCATACTTGTAGTTGTGATGCGTATAGACACGCACACGCGCTTCTGTAGGCGTTCGCCGGCGACTCGGCCAAATCTGAGCGCTCCCGAGCTTGCGCTGCCGAAGACAGTCTGCATGTAGGGCAGAGGTACTCTTTGTGGCCACTTTAAGGATTTTTTGACTTTTAAGCACTAAGTACTAAATGGTATTTGGGTATTTAAAACACAAATTATATCTTAAAGTATAGATAATTTATCTAACTTTAAAGGTACATTTTTCAAATTTATAAAAGTAAAATAGTTTTTTTTATATTACACACAATACGTGAGAGGTGCCAAATGTACTGGTTTTGACCACTTACTGATAGTTAAACTTTTGTAAGTATTGCGAAAAATCAAAACCAAACCCAGGTAAAATCAATATATTCTAATGCGCTAGAAACCAGTCAATTGCAAAACAACAATTAAATTGTAAAAAACAAAGGTTTATAAAGTATTTCATCCAAAACTAATTTCTTAAAATTTTCATACAAAACATTTTTTCAAACAGAAAATGGAATTTATTGAAAAAAAAACTTATGACATAAGAAATTCTAACGGTTGTTATTATTACCTTAAAATATCTTATTTTAATTGCCTTTATCAAAAATGGCTAAAAGTTGTTTAGAAAACTTTAAGAGCAAAAAGTGGCCAAAACCGGTACAGTGGCCAAAACCGGTACAGTGGCCAAAACCGGTACGCCTGCCCTATATTTACACACACAAGCGTGGCTCATCCGCGCTCGTGATATAGAACAGATGTACTGTCACACAAACTGCCGCCGCCTGTGGACTTCGCTAGCGAATGCCTGAATTGAATGAAGGGAAAATTTTATTCAATTCTTTTTGGACACACCTGCATTTTATGTTTGTATGACAGACTTTTATATGGTTCTATCTGGTCGATTACTCTGATATGATGGTCGATTCGGAAGATGCTCGCATCTTTCTTTAAATGGTCCTAAGAAAATTCGGACGTTTTCCAGTAATTAAACTCATTAAACACAAAGTTTAAACTAAACAAAATTTTGGTATGTAAGTACTCATACTTCCTACGACGTCCACAGGCAGAACTACATATTCTAACCATGTTCTATGATAAAAATAAAATAAGTGTAAAGTTATGTCTAGGTCCTCTGCTCTTTCCTTAAAATTTTATTGTAAGTACCGTAATTTAAAGAAATATGCATTCGATTGATACAATTAAATTTTGATTCGTAATAATAAAGGACAAAATCTATAAGACAATATACTTGTTAGTGAAGGAAAGCATCAATTAAATCGAATGTCTATTAAGTTTTATTCCGGTAGCCTCACTAATGACTGCTTAACGTGCCTCGGTGACATTTGTTACTGTACTAACGTCACATGACACAACAAAATAGGTAAATATCTGAGTAATAATGAGCCGAATACATTACACAATCAA
The DNA here is from genome assembly GCA_949710035.1 of Crambus lathoniellus. NCBI lineage: Eukaryota > Metazoa > Arthropoda > Insecta > Lepidoptera > Crambidae > Crambus > Crambus lathoniellus. Next base: position 279,178 of record OX453302.1, read on the forward strand.
GAATCACCATCCAAACTTGGATGAAATTGATTCCTAATTGTGAATTTGTATTGTATGATTCATTGCTGTGTAAGCAATTCCGATAGTTGTAATGAATTGCTCAATTATTAAGATACACGTTCCAAGAAGGATAGTGGTCATTTGTCGTAAGGTAGAAGGTGCATTTTATTTACAAATATTTAATTCGATTTTACAAAATGCCTTACTTAGTCTACAATAAATACTTCTTGAATACAATAAGAACATGATAAGAATCGTTTTATTAATCTCTTACTTTACTGGTGTATTGATCATGTGCATGCGAAGGAGGTAATCAACGATAGATCATCTGGTTTCTGCCATATCCTGTTTACTCTACTTTTTGTTCTCAAAAACTGTATAGTGCTATTTGATAATGATACAAAAATTGTAATACCGGTATTTGATAATACTCTATAAACAATCTTCAAAAATCTTTACACGGAAAAAACAGAAAGGACAAACACATTTTGACATCTTGAATGTCAGAATGCGACACAAACGTCGCCGTCTCCTTGACTGACAGGCCGACGACTACCGGCGACGGTCTAGTATTTAACATTATCTCATGAATATTTTAACATCAAAAAATAATATTACGGTTGATATCAGCCAGGAAAAGCATAGGAATTTAAAATAATTGTTCAGTATTTTCAGTCGTAGCCACATCAATCGCAGGGTCCGTTTTGTGATATATTAAAAGGTTCTTGCAGTAGAAACATATTAATTTAAGATTTACACAAAATATGCTTAGGGTTTAATTTGAAACGTACACAATGACTTTAGTAATTAGCTCGTTTCAAAAACTTATATCAATTTGTCAACATCTATATCCTATTGTGCTAACGCAAAATGTTTTTAACTGACATGTAATTGTTTGCTCTTTTTAAATCATTCTGCAAATGTGAATTACACTATTACAATGTTGACATAATATTTAGTGAATGGAAGCGTTCGGGAGCGCGGGCTGTCGGTCAGACATGTTCGCTGTTGTCGGTAGATAAGGCGGCCGTGTTCATAATAAATATGATACCTGTGCAGACAGTCTGACGAGTTAATGCTTTGATTTAGACGGTTAACACACTGCCGCCGGTTTCCGCTTCGGTGGACGGAGATGGAGATGCGGCGTGAGTGTGTTATAACACTGCGGGTTTTGTATGCGAATTAAGAATATACAGCCAAAGTTAAGAAGCGCACTACCGCAAACCGAAGCGGTGTGCGGTGCAGTGTGAGAATCACCTTAGTGTTCCACTTGCGTTTATTTGGAGTTTGTCACCTCTCGAAGTTTATTTAGCCGCGAGTGACGAGTCTTTTATATCTGTGTCTTTTATGCGTTTATTTTTCTCACTTTTAATCCTTCTATTTAGGCTTTAGCTTCTGTTACTATTGTACGTACACTAATCGCATGCTTAAAGTATTATGATAATTACATGTTATTTATATTTGATTACTATTTTATATCTATATTATTTTGCCATACTTACGTTTGATAAAAAGGACACTTCACAACGTTCGATCCTATTTTCGTTTAATTGATATATTTATGTAACTTTTTTATTATTTATTATTTGAATATATTTAAAGTAATAAAATCCCTTCCTTTAAATTGTAATTTTTGGCGTATTCAAATATCGCTACTATTCTATTCTACTATTCAAAAATTCGACGTTGCCTTTGTGATAATGATAAACAGCTATGAGTTATGTTGTTTTTGTCTAAAAATATGTTGGTGGAAGTTTTCTTTTTGGTAAACGGGTAGTTCCGATTTGCCAGAGTCAAAAGAAAAGTTTAGACAATCTTATATCAAGGGTTTGCTGTTGTTATGATGTATCAACAGAATGTTAGTGTTAGCGAGTAGGGTCGTGTCGTTGTGTGGTGGGTGGGGTTGTGGTCCGCTGCAGACTGTGCTCTGTTGCAGCGGCTGTCGGCGGCGCGCGACCTGCGCCGCTTGCTGCCCAAGAAGGCCAAGTCCAAGGTTCGATCCCCGACTAACCATTTAATTCACACGTCGCCGTTACTTCCTATCGCTACAGATCGTGGCCAATAAAACAAACAACTAACATTGTTCGAAACCAAATATTATGACTAATGTTTAAAAAAACCTAGTTTGTGCACACATAAGCTTTGCTTGAGTAGTTCTGTGCACTAAATATGCTACTAATATTATAAATGTGAACGTTTGTATGTATGGATGTTGGTTGCTCTTTCACACAATATCTAGTAAACGGATTTGGTTAAAATTTCGCACACAGATAGTAGATAGCATGGATTAAAACATAGGAATTTTATCTCAATATTCCCAATATCCCCCCGGCCACGGGAACGAAAACCACGCGGTTAAAACGCGGGCGGTCGCTAGTTCTCAATATTTTTAACCGCCTCTGTAGTTTAGTGGTTTGCACCACCGATTTCAGACCAAGAGGTCCCGGGTTCGATTCCCAGTGGGGGTACATATTGTATTCGGTTTGGTTGGTGGTAGGACTTGTTCTTAGTCCGCCTGGCTAGCTACCACCATCTTATCTAAGTCTGACGCCATAACAATGATGTTTTCAGCATTATTGTGTTCCGGCAGTTAGAGATAAGATAGCCAGTTCCTCAGTGATTGAGGATTCCGGGAGTAGTGCGCTTCCACCTTCAGCCTTATCACCACTTAACATCAGGTGTGATGAAGGCTAAGCCTACCCCGTTGTGGATAAAAAAAAAAATGGAATTCTTTTTAATAATTTCAGTCTTGTTTGCGATGCTACAGATCGCGTCGTCAAAAATGTGCCATTGACAGATAACACTAAAAATGTGTCGGGCCCAGTCGGTCTGCCGCTAATCATTTGCGATGCAAGTGATCAGAAAATTTCCATGAAACTGAAGCCATCCTATGTCATTTTCCCATACGTGCGAAAGAGATAGACATTAAAGGCATCCCAACGAGTAGTCGTCCAACTCAGCCAGTCAAAATAATCATAAATCATAATGATTTGTGTAAGTTTGTTTTTCATAACTCATACAAATAGTGTAGAATTGCTGCGATACGATAAGATACGTGACTTAATTTAAACGTACATAATTTTAAATTCTAGAACATTGGACACGTAGAACGTGAACACTATATTTTAATTATTATTTCGCTGTTTGTTTTAAAATCAGAGACGAATATAAAGTAATCACAACGTTTAACCTCACAATGAAAACAATGAAATATAGACAAAACTTATGTGAAATGACGACCCATCCTGTAAGTAGCTCCACCGGGAGTCGAACCCGGGCAGTCGGGAAAATAGCATTGTGAATGCAAAAAAGTAAAAGTTATTCAAAACTTGTGTTTTTGTATTTATTGATAAATAAAAATAATAATATTGTCACTTTCAGACTTATTTATGTAATAAATCATTAAGAAATAAATAAATAATAACTGAACCTGCGCGTGTCATCTGCGCGCGCGCCGCTCGTAACCGTGTCACATTATTTGCGGCTGACTTAGGTTTTATTTATTCAGTATTCATTTTTAAACATATGCTGTTATGAACAAAAATATCATTCTCTGATACAATATAATATTTAAGCTTGATCAAATCACGAAAAATATTTTTTAAAGGCGACTCTTTGTGCAATACCGTTATTTACACGTTTCATGTAAGAGCATTGGGGAACAAGAAAATCTGTCTTGTTATAGCCGTTAAGCATGGATATGGCCGACACGAGATGATATATCGTTCGTAAGATATTGGAATAAGATTTTTTGTTGGGAAAGCGTTAGCTAGCTTGATATGACCCTTGTTAGATTAACATGTTGCGCGCTGGTATAAGTTTTTCTAAAGGGCGCGATTACACTACCTCATTTTCTCTACCACATGTTCTGAATCCGGGTTGCTGAAGCTGATTGACCGCATTCGGTATACATAATAAAAGTAACAATCTAGTTAGAGTAGATTACTAACATCATAAACAACAACGTTCGTTCAACGAACGACTGTACAGAGAAAATACAAAATAAACTATTTTCATACAATACAGTCCGAACAGCTGATAGAGTTTTATATGAAATGTCTATGGTTTATCGTTTTTTAAGAAAGTCGTAGATCAAAACTTGTTGTTTATGATGTTAGGAATTTACTCCTGTGAGGTTGTTGGTGTTTGTATTATAACCACACACAATCTTAGTTAAGTAGTACGGGTTTAACCTAAGTAAACCTTCCTATTTCTCAGAATAGATTACGTAGAATTAGAACAATCGTTAGTGTAATTGCGCCATAAATTGTCCTTATAACAGTAATGCCATTTTAAATTTACCCGTCAGAATACAGAGGAAAGTTAAGATTTATAGATAACATTACAAATGATTTAATAAAAAAAAGAAAACTTTCGTTTTTATTGTAACTTGCGCATGATCAATTTTATAGGTATAAACTGAAACATTTCTTGAACCTTTCAGTCATAATTTATTTCTTTAATAAATGAAAAATAGAATCAGGTATGCAAAAACTTGAAATATAACATTTAAATAACTCGATTATCTAGTTTATAAGTAGTTTTCATTAGGAAACTGTGTTAAGGAAACAAGACAACGGATAATTATTAATCGTAAATGAATCACTTTTTTACATACACAAATAACAGAAGACCGATACAAATAGACATATTCATGCACACAAATATTTGTCTTGTCTGGGAATCGAACCCGAGACCACTGGCGCAGAAGGCAGGTATCCTACCTCTGCGCCAACTGTAATTGTGTCTACTACGCGTTCAATTCATCATTGCCGCTACCTCGCGGCCCGCTTCATCATACCGCACCCCTGCGTCGCCCGTGCGTAGGCGACGCAGGGGTGCGGTATGGTGAAGCGGGCCGCGAGGTAGCGGCAATGATGAAGTGAACGCGAAGTATCTGTAACGCCCTGCGCAGACGAGGGACTTTTGTTCGCCGACATAACCTAAAAGTGGAAACTGCGAATGCTGCGAATGCAACGTAAACAACGAAGATTGTTCTGCCCATTATGCTCCTGCCACCTTGCTAGATCTTTACGAATCAAATAAACGTCGTATGCATTGAGTTCGTGGCGAAAATTACCACTTTTTAAGTTAGTCCGGCGGACAAAAGTCCGTCGTCTGATTAGGCCTTTATACGCTCGCGCCTGCTTCTTTTCTGAGGAAGAGTTGTCTCGTTGCGTGCCGGGCACTGGGCTATCGTGTTGTCTGCAGGTGTTCGACGAGGTGTGCGTGGAGCTGGCGATGGCGCTGCTGCAGCTGCTGGCGTCCGCGCCGTCCGAGGAGCACGTGTGGCGCGCGCTGTGCGCCCTGGCGCGCCTCGCCGCGCACTCGGCCGACGTGCCCGCGCTCATCGCCATCGTGGGGCCCTCCCCGGACGTGTTCAGGTACATATATACATCGGGCAGCACGTGTGGCGCGCGCTGTGCGCCCTGGCGCGCCTCGCCGCGCACTCGGCCGACGTGCCCGCGCTCATCGCCATCGTGGGGCCCTCCCCGGACGTGTTCAGGTACATATATACATCGGGCAGCACGTGTGGCGCGCGCTGTGCGCCCTGGCGCGCCTCGCCGCGCACTCGGCCGACGTGCCCGCGCTCATCGCCATCGTGGGGCCCTCCCCGGACGTGTTCAGGTACATATATACATCGGGCAGCACGTGTGGCGCGCGCTGTGCGCCCTGGCGCGCCTCGCCGCGCACTCGGCCGACGTGCCCGCGCTCATCGCCATCGTGGGGCCCTCCCCGGACGTGTTCAGGTACATATATACATCGGGCAGCACGTGTGGCGCGCGCTGTGCGCCCTGGCGCGCCTCGCCGCGCACTCGGCCGACGTGCCCGCGCTCATCGCCATCGTGGGGCCCTCCCCGGACGTGTTCAGGTACATTACAGGGTTAATTTTTGAACACCGTCCAAATTTTTATGCTCGTCTCAAAATCGATAAGTGAACAACTTTCTCCTAGAGACATGGGTCGAAATACGACAAAAATTTTTTGGACTTCCCATACTAAATCGATCACGTACTCAGTCTGATTTGTATGAAAAGTCAGAAATTTTATGTCATATTTCGACCCATGTTTCTAGGAGAAAGTTGTTCACTTACTGATTCTGAGACGATCTTAAAAATTTTGATGGTGTTCAAAAATTAACCCTGTATATGTCGCAGGCGGATGGTTAAATCCGCCGGATGGTTAAGTATGGCAGCATGTAACCCTCGGAAGTCCAGTAGAACACGTGATAGGTTAGAAATTTAAGGCGATCGCGAAGCGCAGCAAAGATATCGTCTTAAATTTCTTGGATATTTTTTTTGTGACTGCGTCAACTTATAGGAAGATAAAATTAGTTACGGAAAAAATGATCGGCCTAGGCGTTTAAGGCGATACTCGGAAAAATCGTGCTGAAGCGAGATAGCAATGAGAAAACGACGCGCGCGGGAGCGAGACCGGTTTTGCAGATTAGGCAAAAAAAACACAAAATCACTTTGTATTAAAAAACTATAGCGATTTTTTAAAAATGCTTCTATACGAAACTTATTATTATTGGTGTCCACTAATTAAACCAATTTCCAATAGTATTTGTAACCCCATTTAAGAATAATCTTGAATTTTCGTATTTTTTAGAGGTTTTTTTTCGAAAATAAAAAGTGTCGAGGCAAAATCATAAAATCGTGTTTCTGAAACTATACGAATCTAGTTAAAGGTGTGAAGAAATATATATCTTATTACCATATTTGTAACAACTCTAACCGTCCTATACTTTTATATCAAAAAGTCCATATTTTTCCGAGTAGCGCCTTAATTGAATGGCGGATTCAACCAGTTGGCTGCGACATTTACATCGGGCAGCACGTGTGGCGCGCGCTGTGCTGCCACGCATATAGTAGAGACACCAAAGAGTACGCGCTACCAAAGAGTACGCAATGCGTTGAGCAGTTTTACAGTGCAAGGATCTTTTGGCAATTTAGCAAGCTGTCGAAACCTAAACTAACCCTCCTCTAGCTATTCAATCAGTCGACTAGCGCTTTAGGGTAGTAATGTGGGTAGTTTAGCGTAACTTTTGGGTACCCCTACGTATATACTAAATTTCATATTATACTATATACCATACTTCCATACTATTATTATAAAGAGAAAAGTTTTTATTTGTTTGTAACGAATAAACTCAAAAACTACTTGACTACATTCTTCCTGAGTAACATAGGCTATATTTGATCCCAATATTCCCACTGGAACGGGAACGATAAATATAGAGGGTTCTTACTAAATTGTATCCCTTGATAACTTTCATCAGATGAATGATCCTTCGATTTCACCACACCAACTGGAACCACTTTATTAGGGAGTAAGGAAATCTGTTCGAACCGGGCGTCAGACGACAACTGCAAGCGTCAACGCTCGATTTCATACAAAACAAAGAAACATCAACTAGAAACTAGTAAGGCGTATATTACATGTCGCTTGCAGTTGCGATTTAACGCCCAAATGAAATGAAATGAAATGAAATTTTATTTGCTTTGAACTGGGTACATATAAAAGATGACCACAGTTTTAAGAAAAACAATTTCTAACAGTTCTAACTCTTACCTTAAGAGTCACAAAATAATAATTGGGTTTTGTAATATTTTAAGTATATCGTAGATAATAGCTAAAGTTAATACCCTGTGGTAAATAATAAAGATGGAAAACAATGACGAGTACCAAAACCGTAAATATTTGTCAACCTTATTTTTATCAACCTCGTAACTCACAGTTCTTTAAAGCTTATATTGTTTTGACCCAGATATTATTGCCCCGACTGAACGTAATGAACCTTTGAGCGCCTGCGCATAGCTGCAGTTCATTACACCGAACTTTATTTGAAGGAAGTGCTATCTGGACGATTAATAGTACAATGTTGAGGTTAAACCTTCTCCATCGTGTACTAGTTACACGTATTTATAGTTATTTTGTCTTATCAAAATATGTGATAGTGATATAATTTTAATTACTTAATTAATGAAAACATTTTAATTGAATAGTATTATCTTTTTATAAATTAGTAATTGTTTACAATTTCAATGACCCTTTATAAAGAACTAAGAAATTTTTATTTTTAAATATTGTTTAATCGATAAAGGTTAACGTACACGTATCCGAGCTGAACGAAACGAGTTATTAGAATTCTTGACGTGAAATCCTATGAAACCTTTTAACCGCCTCTGTGGTCTAGTGGTAAACACCACCGATATCAGACCCAGAGGTCCCTGGATTGATTCCCAGTTTGGGTACCTATTGTATTCGGTTTGGAGCTTATTCAAAGTCCGCCCTGCTAGCTTACAACCATCCTATCTATGCCTGACGCCATAACGATAATGTTTTTAGCAATGTTGTATTCCGGCAGTTAGAGATAAGATAGCAGTTCCTCAGTAATGAGGGATTCCGGGAGTAATGCGCTTCCACATTCACTTAACATCAGGTGTGATCAAGGTTAAGTGCTACCTCGTTGTGGATTAAAAAAAAACCTCCATATCTGCCGGAGCCGTTTGTCCGAATCTTCGACGCGGTTTTCATACAGAAATAATTCGTTTCGTTCGGCGCGAACAAGTGTGCGTTCACCTTTAACGTAGATTTTCTTTACTTCGCCTGGAATGTATAGGAATCACATTATGGAATATTTCTCAGTTATTTTCATCCTGTAACATGTTGTCACGCGGCCTACAGATACTACTAACGCAATCTTTGCCGACCACGGTCATAAAAGTCCGGGGTACCAACTACCATTAAGAAGCTGTGCATGCTAAACAAACTGACAAATTCTCACGTCGTCGGTCTGATGATAAATTAGGAAAAATAGCTCGCACCCTGATATAATATTCCAAAACGTAATAATTCACCTTTGAAACACATTCCATGTATGGTAATGACCCGCACTGGTTTGTTTGTAAATAACGTTGTGACGTTGTCTGCAAAATTCTATTTTCAGTTATCTAAAACGTATATATCAGCTTGTTTTTACAAGATGCAGTAACGTTGAATATAACGGATATTGAATGAATTAGCGAATGCAATAGTCAACCACTTGGATTCCGACGGAAGATTAGTGTCTGTCGCAAGCCAAGTTTTTTGTTGAGTCGGGACCGTTTTGGGATATACCTAATCGGGCTGTTATTGATATGTAAATGCTTATTTAATAGTAACATTCAAAAATATAACATTGAAGAATAACAAAAGTGAAAAAAAACCTGTTTATTAAGAAGTAAGTAATGAGCTGCTGAATTGTGACAAACTGTATCTCTAGCTACTTATATCTTTCTAAAACGAAATTTTATATTGCGGGAGTATGGTGCTACTAACATCTGACGTCACATGCGTCTAGCGCTGTCCTTGTCTAATAAGGAAGTTTGATGATCTATATCTCCGAAAATATGTATAATATTTTAAAATAAATGTCTGTGTCGTGTTTCTGATATTTCTAAAACTTTTAGGGCCTGTTTCACAATGTCTAACGGCCAGAATTAATAACCTATCTACAGATAGGGATAGGTGCGATCCAGATTAGTTGCCATGCAACGCTTGATATTAACAAAGAATTAACGACAGTTGCCAGGGTGTTGCTAGGTGTGGCCTAGCAACTAATTTTGATCGCACCTATCCCTATCTGTGGATAGGTTATTAATTCTGGCCGTAAGTAAGTCTGATTAGCTTTTACTTGACAGATAGACCATACAAAACTGTCAAGTAAATTGGAAAGTATCTTCTAACCGGACATTGTGAAACAGGTACTTAAACAAATCAAAAAACTATCTGTCTGATCCCCTGTTCTATTTTAATGTAACCTCATGTAATGTTGGAATTATGTATTATATCAATGTTTTTGTCTCAAGTGTACTTGGCGCCATTAACGGTGTGTTTGTGTGCAGGGGGACGAGCCCGCGCGTGGACGAGCAGCTGGACCTCATCATGAAGCGTGTCAAGTAGCGCCCCCCTCCCCGCCCCCCCCCTGGCGCCGCCCGCTCGCCTCATAAATAGCTAAGCAAAAGTTAAATATTTTCAGAAATAGATTCGAAAACATTTTAGGGCCGGATTTTTCAATGCCTGGATAAATTTTTTTCGTCTGCTATAGTTTAATACCTCCAAATTTAACAGCAAACAGAAACATAACATTATGGAATAACAAAAGTGAAAAAAGAAATTCAATATGTATTTTATCAAGAGAATTATGAGCTACTTAATTGTGACTCTAGCTATCTCTTTCTAAAACGAAATTTTCTATGGCGCAAGTATAGCTCTATAGAAATGTGACGTCACGTTTCTATAGCGCTCTCCTTGTCTAATTAGAAAGTTTGATGCTCTATATCGCTGAAAATATGCAAGATATTTGAAAATAAATACCTATGTTGTGTTGCTACTAACTAAATGAACATTTTAAGTCAATAAAAAAAATTCAGTCAAATACCCAATTGTCATTATATCTCTCTTGTTTTGTGATTGACATTTACTTTGGTTGGCTAATAATTTAACTGATTGATTGATTGATAATTATCTGAGGATTGAAAAATCAGCCCTTACGGTTATTGTCTATCGACATAATAATGTTTGATGTTTAAATTAAGATTCTCATAATGTGTTAATCGTGAGTTGCCTTTCGCTGCTGACGCTACGATCCGTGCAGATAAGAGGCACAATTAATAGTATTGTTTTGCATAACTTTCAAACGCATTGGTATTGTTTGCTCCATATTGACTATATTTAGTCTCACTCACAAGGTAGAGGACGGAGGAACTTTCCCGTTCGTTATCTTTACTTCCGAGGAAAATTATGGAATATAATAAATAGTGATGGGGCGGCGCGGCGCGGTGCTCGGCATGTACATAGAGCGATAGTGATGTAATTTATTGGTGTAAGTCGTGAAATTTAGCATAAGTACCTGAGCTTAGCGGAAGCGGTAGAGCTTGTACCATAGAGTTGTATTATAATGTTATGTATAGTATTTATGTACTCGTTGAACTGTACCATACTGTTATATATTTATACGTCGGTCGATTGCAGCGACTGCGGCGCATTTACAATTCTGTTGTATTATTTATTATGTATTCTTACAAAGTGGACGAATGTATTTCAATAAAATTATGACAATTTAATTTTGTTTCATTTATGTATGTGCAAGAAAATAGTTTAGATTTTGAAATTCCAAAAGCACGGAAATCTTTGATTAGATCACTACCTAAACATATAGGTAATTGCATATAGGATAGGGCAGGAGACCCCTTTTTGGATTAAATTAAGTACTTATAGATAATTTATCGAACTTTAAAGGTACATTTTTCAAATTTAAAAAATTAAAATAGTTTTTTTTGTAATGGTAACACAAAATGGATGAGAGGTGCCAAAGACCCGGTTTTGGCCACTTATTGATAGTCAAAATTTTGAAAGTATAGCGAAAAACCAAAACCAAACCCAGGTTAAATTAAATCAATATATTTTAATGTGCTAGAAACCCAATCACTTGCAAAAAACAATTTAAGTAATTGTAAAAAACAAAGGTTTATAATAATTTTCATACATTTTTATTTAAACAGTAAATGACGTTTCTTGTAAAAAAAAATATTACCTTAAAATAGCTTATTTTAATTGCCTTTGGCAAATATGTACAGTGGCGAGAACTGGGGCTTCTGCCCTACAAAATCGTCTTTATGTTTCATTTTAGAGTTGTTGTTCATTCATTTATTCAGTAAACTTGTTTACCTAAGTAAAGATTATTATTTCTTTTACAATCTCCGCCAGTCTGCTAAGCTAATCCATGTTTTAGTTATCTATACATATGGATCTTTCAATTACATTTGTTCGTGACAGAAAAAAAGTTTCAGCATATTATTTAAAACAAGTTTCTGATCTAACATTGGAATTTCGTACTTACCTGTCTTATAATACCACTAGTTATTGATGATTTTGGAAGTGTGATCCTGTGGTTAGTGCACCTCACTCAAGGCAGTGGTGTCGTTGATTAGCAACTACACAGCTACTTAACGACTATAACAGCTGAGGTTGTGGTCTTGTGGTCGTTATCAGCGGCGGCGGCGGCGGAGGACCGCTAAGATAGCGCGTGCGCTCGGACGGGCTGCAGTCGGCGCGGGCGCACCACCGCACGCGCACCGACCTCTTACGGCCTTTCTAGTGCTTATAGAAGATTATTGTTATGAAATTAATTTTTAATCTAGATTTTGGTAAACAAACGTTTCCGCGATCTTTAGTCGCATAGTAATCTGATTTGAAGTGTTTTTTTTTTATCTATTAGTGAGACTTCGCTTTCTTTTTAGTCTTTTTAATGCACTATTTTATTAACTTTTTGGTTTATCAGATCGAAAATTCCTCTATACTCCTGCCTAGCATACCTATATGCAGAACTAGCGAGCCAGTTTAGTCTTCTTTATTATTATTAGAACTAGTAGTGCGAACAGTACGTAGAGAGTAGGATATAATGGAAGGGGAGGAGGGTGTGCCGGTTGGGCGGCGGCGCGCGAAGGGCGGGCGCGGGCGCGGTCGGTGTGTGCGCGCGCTGGAGCGGCGGCTGCCGGCGCTGCGCTGGGCGCGCGGCTACTCGGCGACGGCGGGCGCGGCCGACGCGGTGGCCGGCGTCACGCTGGGGCTCACGCTCGTGCCGCAGAGCATCGCCTACGCCGCGCTCGCGGACCTGCCCGTGCAGGTCGGACTCTACACCGCCTTCATGGGTAAGTGTACCTGTTGACTACAAGAAAATTTTTATAATTCGAAAGTTTAAAGACTCGGCTCAGGTTTTTCAGTCAGTTAGGTCTGGACCTATAAGTGGGCGTGGTTTGACAGCTCTAACATTTTAAGCCAGCCCGCGCCAAATTGGTCGTCTATTTCTTCAGTTTTCTGTAGTAGCCCTAAAATGATTGTGCAAAAAGAAATATTACAGGGTGTTTTTCTATTAGCACAAAACCTCTTAGGTGGTGATTGTGCTCGTGAATATGAACAACTTTTACTATGGGGCCAACTCTGCAACTCAACAAAAAAAATCAGCTGTTACATACAAATTTTCAATACCTACTCGACCAGAATGTATGGCACAGCAGATTTTTTTGTCGAGTTGCAGAGTTGTCCCCATAGTAAAAGTTGCTCATATTCATGAGCACAATCACCACCTAAGAGGTTTTGTGCTAATAGAAAAACACCTTGTTTATGTAACTTTCTTCCGCAAAAAACAACACTTGCGCCTTCACCGATTAGACTACTCTACACGTGTACCTACACACTCTAAGGGCGTTAGTGCACTACACTGAGTTTTACCGATCCGGAAAAAAACGGATGCTTGTATTTTAATAATTAATCATTTATTATAGCAATAATTTATTTATTTCGTATAGTTTAGGGTTTGAAACATTACATGAAATAATAAATTCTTACTATTATAAATGATTAATTATTAAAATACAAGCATCCGTTTTTTTCCGGATCGGTAAAATTCAGTGTAGTGCACAAACGCCCTGACCGTGCGAAATCCAGCACAGAAATATTATTATTATTAATAATTCGGTGCTGGATTGGAGGTTGGGGCGAAACACGGGTAGGTAGAGTACAATCAGTGAAGGTGCTAGTGTTCATTTTATTTGCCGAAGAAAGTTGCATAATATTTCTTTTTTTCACAATGGTTAGGGACTTCCGCCAGGTGACGCCTGGGGGCCGATTCTCACGCAATCGAGAAAAGTTCACATTTATAAGCTCGAAGTTCAAATATAACACAGTTTTTGTATTGTCAGAATTTCACAATCGAAAAAGTTCGATCGAAAACCAGTCGAACGCTACGAGTGGTACAGACAGACCAATCGATGTTCGTATACGAACTTAGCTGCTGTCAAAATGAATTTGTTGACATGTGGGACAGCTTAGTTTGTTTGAAACGTTCTAGCTTTTCAATAGAAACCACAAACAAAATGTTCGACATACGAATTACCACACTGAAAAAGTTCGAATGCCTGAGAATCGGGCCCCGAATTCAGTCAAATACTTATGCCCTAAAATTATGAGTAACTAGCTTTCCCGGACTACTAACTAGGACTTCACGACGTTATCCCGCTGGAATGTAATTTTTCGGGATAAAAAGTAGCCTATGATCATCACCAGGCTACAAAGTATCTGTGTACCAAGTTTCAGCCAAATCCGTTCAGCCGTTTTGGCGTGATTGAATAACATCTAAACTTTCACATTTATTATATTAAGTAGGATTATTACACAACTAGCTTTCCGCCCGCGGCTTCGCCCGCGTGTACTACATGACGTTATTCTGAGGGAATGTGATATTTTTTCGGGATAAACAGTAGCCTGTGTATCCAATCCTCCAGCTCTGAATTCTACCCCCGTACAAAAAATCACATTGATCCGTTGCTCCGTTTTGTCATGAAAGACGGACAAATAAATAATACCTACTTACTGATTTTTCCGTGGGATTATGATACATTCCTCTAGTAAAAAGTAAAAGTAGCCTATTATAATATTCCCATGGGGATGAGATTTTTTCCTGCGGTTAAAAGTAAGTCATGTCCTTTCCAGGGCCACAAAATGTCTGTATTATAAATATAATTTCTTCCCAGGAACTCAAACTATCACCTTAAATACCAATTCCATTCCACAGCTTTGCCCGCGCTAAAAGTGATTTTCCCATGGGAATGAGATTTTTCCCGTGGTAAAAAGTACGTTCTGTTCTGTCTTTCCCAGGGCCTCAAACTGTCTCTATTATAAATATAATTCTTCCCTGGAACTCAAACTGACACCTTAAATACCAATTCTATTTCACAGCTTTGCCCGCAATAAAAGTTATTTTCCCATGGGAATGAGCTTTATTCACGCTGTAAAAAGTAGCCTAGGTTCTTAAACTATCTCTATTCTAAATTTCATCAAAATTGGTTCAGCCATTTTGACGTGAAAACGGAAGAAACAAACATACATATTTTCACATTTATTATATTAGTAGGGGCAGGCATTATTGTTCTTATATTATTCTCGAAACATAAAATTATTTTGTCACGTAGCTAATCTAATGAAATAAAATAATTGACTATTACTTTCTCTACAACTTACTGGTTATTACAAAAACGTGATTATTATTCCGTGACTAACAAACACCTAGGAAGGTGTAATTTTAAAGTAAGTGTGCATCATAAAGCATAAAACCTTTATAAAGGACTAGCGGCCGCCCGCGGTTTCACCCGCGTGGTTCCCGTTCCCGTGGGAATATCGGGATAAAAAGTACATATAAACCTTCCTCTTGAATCACTCTATCTATTAAAAAAAATCGCATCAAAATCCGTTGCGTAGTTTCAAAGATTTAAGCATACAAAGGGACATAGGGACAGAGAAAGCGACTTTGTTTTATACTATGTAGTGATTCAGCAAGTGGTGTATCAATTTATTCAAAAATAATATTTGTTTATGCTGACGGCACTGACCATACTTAACGAA
This sequence comes from Crambus lathoniellus, assembly GCA_949710035.1. Lineage (NCBI taxonomy): Eukaryota > Metazoa > Arthropoda > Insecta > Lepidoptera > Crambidae > Crambus > Crambus lathoniellus. The sequence continues at coordinate 294,624 of OX453302.1, forward strand.
AAGTAGTTAGGGATAGTTGAGGAAAAACAAAACGTAAACGTCAATTAATGATCTTGGCAATTTGGAAAATAACAATTTAATTACAGAAGTAATCTTGCAGTGAGTCATCATCAGCCATTTAATGTCCCCACTACTGGGGCACTGGCCTTCCTTATAGATGGATAAGGAGAACGGGCCATGACCCACCACGCGGGCTCAATGCGTGGGATGGTGGGTATTATTAACGACTGCAAATGCAGCCGGGACCAACGACTTAACGTGTCTTTCGAAGCACGGAATAGCTCGAAATGAAAAGTTCTTGGCCTCCCATCCCGTGACCGACCATTGCGAAAGTTGCTTAACCTCAACGATCGCAGGCCGCAGTAACCACTGCGGCACGGGCTCCTCCATCCATCTGATATACTTTGTCCGATATTGTAGATATCTCCAACTAATTTTAATCGTCGAATGAGGATAAACACGCTGGAATGAGCTGAATAGGTAGGTACTGGTTTTCATGGAGTCGCTATCTCTGAAGTTTCGGGTTCAATTCCCGGTCAGGTCAATTGACCTGACCGGGAATTGAACTTCAAAACCTAACTTTGAATAGTACGGTCAATTGACATCCGAAGATACATTAAGTTTTATCGTAAAATTGGCAAAGACAAAATTGTAAATCATGTAAAGAAATGCCTCAACACTTTTTTTTCCTAAGAGCCATCTCGATTTAGAAATTTCGAAGCGTCGAATTTATCCAATACTTCTAATGCGCTGTTAGTCAGCGTTCATTTCATCAGTGTGTATGACTCGACCTCTTCAGTACTCAGAGGACTCGACACATTTCCTCGGAGATAAGTATAACTTGCAAGCCGGAGGGTAGGCTTTAAACAGTTGTTTTATTTCAATGAACAGTGCGCGCGCGCAAATATCTAAATAGATATGTGCTTACCGATATCCATTAAATAGCTATACTTATATGTCGATTAAATAGTATGCGTCATATTCAGAGAGACGTAAAGATATACACTTTTTGTTACTTTAATTGTTTAAGTCTTGAAATGCTTTCCTACGGTGTCCAGGCGCGATCCTGTACACATTCCTGGGCACGGTGAAGGAGGTGTCGATCGGGCCGACCAGCCTGATGGCGCTGCTGACGCTGCAGGCGTGCCGCGGGCTCGGCGTGCCCTACGTCGTGCTGCTCACGTTCCTGGGCGGCTGCGTGGTGCTGCTCATGGGCCTGCTGCGGCTGGGTACGTCACACTGTACACTCGCGACCAGGCCTACGCGACTGTACGTCGTGCTACTCTGGGTTTAACGGGGTAGCATTTAGCCTTCATCACACTTGGTGGTAAGTGATGATAAAGCTGAAGGTGGAAGCGCACTACTCCCGGAATCCTCACCCGCTGAGGACTAAGCTATCTTACCACTAACTGGCGGAACACAACAAAGCTAAACACAATGTTATGGTGTCAGACTTAGATAAGATGGTGGTAGCTAGACAGACAGACTTTGAACAAGTCCTACCACAAACTAATGCGAATACAACATGTACCCCTACTGGGAATCAACCCGGGTCCACCAGACCACAGATATATTGAATGCGTTACCTTATACTATGAAAAACAAGAAGTAGGTACTAATTAGTACAGCTGGGCCTAGCATGAGCGGCTTTTATCACGCGATATGATATATCACGTCATGCTGTCTTGCTTACTACCCCACTAAGGTGTAAGCAAGAGAGCATGACGTTCTTATCACATTGCGTGATATAATGATGGTCGGTCATGCTAGGTAGGCTGGTTTTTTAAAGTTTTCATGTATCGCAGGTTTCATGGTGGACCTGATATCGTCGTCGGTGACGAGCGGGTTCACGTCGGCGACGGCGGTGATCATCGTGGTGTCGCAGCTGAAGGGCGTGCTGGGGCTGAGCTTCACGGCCGAGTCGGTGGTGGACAACGCGAGACAGTTGGCCGCGCGCGCGCACCTCGTGAGGCCCTACGACTGCGCGCTCGCCGCGTTCTGCTGCACCACGCTGCTGCTGATGCGGGTGAGTGTACAGATGAGGCCAACTATAGCTCACGTCGGCGACGGCGGTGATCATCGTGGTGTCGCAGCTGAAGGGCGTGCTGGGGCTGAGCTTCACGGCCGAGTCGGTGATGGACAACGCGAGACAGTTGGCCGCGCGCGCGCACCTGGTCCGGCCCTACGACTGCGCGCTCGCCGCGCTCTGCTGCACCACGCTGCTGCTGATGCGGGTGAGTGTACAGATGAGGCCAACTATAGTTCACGTCGGCGACGGCGGTGAGCATCGTGGCGTCGCAGCTGAAGGGCGTGCTGGGGCTGAGCTTCACGGCCGAGTCAGTGGTGGACAACGCGAGACAGTTGGCCGCGCGCGCGCACCTCGTGAGGCCCTACGACTGCGCGCTCGCCGCGCTCTGCTGCACCACGCTGCTGCTGATGCGGGTGAGCGCTACCGATGAGGCCAAACTCATGTCCTCGTGGATTACTTTTTTTTTACCACGGCTGGGTAGCACTTAGCCGTCATCACACCTGATGTTAAGTGATGGATGATAAGGCTGAAGGTGAAAGCGCACTTCTTCGTCAATATGACTGAGGAACTGGCTATCTTATCTCTAACTGCCGGAACATAACAATGATAAAGCCCGGCGGACTTTGAAAAAGCCCTACCACCAGCCAAACCGAATACAACATGTACCCCCACTGGGAATCGAACACGTGACCTCTGGGTCCGATACCGGTGGTGTGTACCACTAGACCAGAGAGGCGGTTAAATGTTAACGTGGCGAAGTGGTGGGGGAAGGTTTCACGAGAAAACCAATCATCTGCAGTTTTAAAATAAGCAGCTTTTTAAAGGCGCTACTCGGAAAAAGTATGGACTTTTTGATACACCTATAGGGTGTGATACGTTCTGGCCCGGCCACGGTGTTAACTAAGGCTGTGGTTGTGTCAGTATACGGTACGGATAAGTACCTCGTAGTACTTTGATGGAAAAAAAGAGTACCACAGTATTTCATCAGTTATAACACATTTTTGGTGGCCGGGCTGCAACGCATACGACCCAGCCCGGCCACGCTTCTATCGAAATAAATAGATAACTTTACGATGCAATTTTGGTACGGGGTAATGGTACGTATTCTGTACCAACGAGAATGTGTCCGTTTCCCCTTTAAAATGGTAATTAAAACAATATATTTTGGCATTGAAATTTCTGAAATAAAACGCCTGATATTGTTGATTGAGCAATATACGTAACTCGACGTCTTCTGTATATTTTTTTTTGTAGGCGCAATGGCTCATATGATTTAAACGAGGCTTAGTTATAATTTGATAAAAATTTATAATTATATATCTATCTTTTCCCATTGGTATTTTTCCACTTACATTTTGTTTAGTGTAAATAGTTTCTAAGACCCCAAAATATTTTAAAAGCTTAGCAGTCAGGGCTGCCTCAATACAAAAAGGTTTTCGTAAAGAAGAGTAAATATATTTTCCTATACATTTCGGAAGGGTGATATAGATTTGAAACATTTATAGTATGGTGGTCCCTTTTTATGGGCATATTAAAATAATAAATAAAGTTTTTGAAACTGAACCGTGCGACATAACTAAACCATAGGTATTAGAAAAGATCGTAGAGAATCTCGTTAAATATGGGGGTAAAGTTTGACTTATTGTTTTTAGGGTTCCGTAGCAAAATGGTAAAAAGGAATCCTTATGGTGCGACTCTGTCTGTCTGTCACAAACTGGTTTACTCGAGAACCACTTATGCTATCAACTTGAAATTAGATGACGTTTGTCCAACTATTTTGCAAATAAGAGAGAAATAAAACTATTAATATTTTTTTGGAACAGGATCTGAAAGGGGATCTTAAAAATTCGAAGTGGGGCTACTAGGGCATATGAAGTATCATATGAAAGAGCGCTGCTTGCAAATTCTCAAACATCTGGTTTTTTTTTGTTTTAGGCTGCATAGTTTTTGACTTATGATGAAAAATGTAAAAAAACATACCGTTTCCTCTTATCGCCGAAGTTTGCAAAGAGAAAATCTGAAATTCTTATATGTAATAGAAGTTCATGTAAAGATTACAGGAAAAATAAAACGATGTCTCTTAATAGTAAACTTTTTCAGAAATCATCAACCAATTATTATTTTCATTAGTTCCACTATCGGTCAAGAGATAGCACTGACCTAAAACTGCATTATTCTACACCGCAAACTCTGACGACTATAGCCTCGCCGATGAAAACATTTTCACGTTTTATTTATTTATATTAATGATGGTACGGAACCCTCGGTGCACGAGTCCGATTCGCTCTTGACCGATTTTTTTATGTACGGTCGCCAGCACGTCGGGTTACTACAAAATGTCAAAATTTATTAATTGAAACTGAACTCTATCTGTTGGACTTAAGGTTGAATTTTATTTAAAGAAATTTGACAGTTTGTAGTAACCTGACGTGCTGGCGACTGTACTTAGTTCCCTGTAGTGGCTGTGGTTTTCGTTATCGAAGTTTAAAGCCTGATTGTATCTACTAATATATTAAGTACCTACAACAAAATAAACATTGATTTTGAAAAAAAAATAGTACTTTTTATTACTTTAATATCCATTTCATACATAGGTATATAACGTTTTTAAACCAACTCAAAAAAGAAGGAGGTTATCAATTCGACTGTATTTTTTTTAATGTGTGTTACCTCAGAACTTTTTCGTTAATTAACGGATTTGGATAATTCTTTTTATTTGAAAGGTTACGCTTCTCGTGTGGTCTCATTCAAATTTCATCAAGAACTGACGAGAAGTTCTGGAATTATCGTGAATAATGCGTATTGAGACTTTAGTTCGCTTATTTAGACGACTTCTTTATTTTCATCAAAGTGAGGATCTTTTTCAAATATTTTTTTGTCGAAAGTTTATACTCCTGACGAGATCTTATTTTCACCAAGTCAAGATCAGGAGATGAAATCTCAGGAAAATTGAGAGAAATTCTCTAATATAGGCAACATCGTTCCATTTATTTTTGAATTTAGTCAAGTATTTGCATCTGGTAGTAAGATCATCTCATAGTGATGAGCTGGTGATGGAAGCTACAACTCCTTAACGGTTAGAAGCTGGAGAATAATTCCTTAAGTATTAATCGTACGTATGGACTAATAGTTACCTATATTCTTTCAGGTTATTAGGGTGAGCTGATTGATGATGAGAGTTGAAACTCCTCAACATAGTTATAGGATGTTTTCTAAATACCATATGCACGAATGGACCTTCAGTTGTATACCTTCAAGTTATCTAAGTAGCTAAAGATGGATAGCTGAACTCCGTAACGGTCAGGATATTACAACAATTTATCATAACCACCATGAAAAATAAAACGTTAAAAAAAAGGAACCGCCTTCAAAAAGAATCTTCAAACAAAATTAACAAAAAAAGTCGGTGCCAAGCCAAGCCAAAAAGAATAGGAACGAATTATACTGAGTGAAATAACAAAAATTAAAAAAACCCGGTCCCAAGCGTGAGGTGTAGGACGTATTTTTACCTCAAATACCTATTAGAGTTGGCACCGACTTCAAACAGTTCAGTAAGTAGGTACCAAGATAAGTAAGAAAAAGTCACGCATTTTCGTCCATTGAATTAAAAATTCTAATTACTTTTTCGTTTTTTAGTGTTTGTTAATTTTGTTTGAAGATTCTTTTTGAAGGCGGTTCCCTTTTTTAAAAAAAAAAATATTTCTCTTACTTAAAAATTCGTAAAACTCATATTTACAAACAATTTTTTGTATGGAGGCAGCCCTGAGTGATAATCTCTCAAACGTCAAATTTCGTTTATTTGCTCAAACAATAATGGCAGGCGTTTATTTCAGAAATTTCGATGCAAAAATAAATAGTTTTGATTACTATTTTAAAGGGGAAACGGACACATTCTCGTTGGTACAGAATACGTACCATCACCTAGTACCAAAATTGCATCGTAAAGTTACCTATTTATTTCGATAGAAGCGTGGCCGGGCTGGGTCGTATGCGTTGCAGCCCGGCCACCAAAAATGTGTTATATCTGATGAAATACTGTGGTACTCTTTTTTTCCATCGAAGTACTACGAGGTACTTATCCGTACCGTTTACTGACACAACCACAGCCTTATTTGACGCCGTGGCCGGGCCAGAACGTAACACACAACTATAGTGTGATACGTTCTGGCCCGGCCACGGTGTTAACTAAGGCTGTGGTTGTGTCAGTATACGGTACGGATAAGTACCTCGTAGTACTTTGATGGAAAAAAAGAGTACCACAGTATTTCATCAGTTATAACACATTTTTGGTGGCCGGGCTGCAACGCATACGACCCAGCCCGGCCACGCTTCTATCGAAATAAATAGATAACTTTACGATGCAATTTTGGTACGGGGTAATGGTACGTATTCTGTACCAACGAGAATGTGTCCGTTTCCCCTTTAAAATGGTAATTAAAACAATATATTTTCGCATTGAAATTTCTGAAATAAAACGCCTGATATTGTTGATTGAGCAATATACGTAACTCGACGTCTTCTGTATATTTTTTTTTGTAGGCGCAATGGCTCATATGATTTAAACGAGGCTTAGTTATAATTTGATAAAAATTTATAATTATACATCTATCTTTTCCCATTGGTATTTTTCCACTTACATTTTGTTTAGTGTAAATAGTTTCTAAGACCCCAAAATATTTTAAAAGCTTAGCAGTCAGGGCTGCCTCAATACAAAAAGGTTTTCGTAAAGAAGAGTAAATATATTTTCCTATACATTTCGGAAGGGTGATATAGATTTGAAACATTTATAGTATGGTGGTCCCTTTTTATGGGCATATTAAAATAATAAATAAAGTTTTTGAAACTGAACCGTGCGACATAACTAAACCATAGGTATTAGAAAAGATCGTAGAGAATCTCGTTAAATATGGGGGTAAAGTTTGACTTATTGTTTTTAGGGTTCCGTAGCAAAATGGTAAAAAGGAATCCTTATGGTGCGACTCTGTCTGTCTGTCACAAACTGGTTTACTCGAGAACCACTTATGCTATCAACTTGAAATTAGATGACGTTTGTCCAACTATTTTGCAAATAAGAGAGAAATAAAACTATTAATATTTTTTTGGAACAGGATCTGAAAGGGGATCTTAAAAATTCGAAGTGGGGCTACTAGGGCATATGAAGTATCATATGAAAGAGCGCTGCTTGCAAATTCTCAAACATCTGGTTTTTTTTTTTGTTTTAGGCTGCATAGTTTTTGACTTATGATGAAAAATGTAAAAAAACATACCGTTTCCTCTTATCGCCGAAGTTTGCAAAGAGAAAATCTGAAATTCTTATATGTAATAGAAGTTCATGTAAAGATTACAGGAAAAATAAAACGATGTCTCTTAATAGTAAACTTTTTCAGAAATCATCAACCAATTATTATTTTCATTAGTTCCACTATCGGTCAAGAGATAGCACTGACCTAAAACTGCATTATTCTACACCGCAAACTCTGACGACTATAGCCTCGCCGATGAAAACATTTTCACGTTTTATTTATTTATATTAATGATGGTACGGAACCCTCGGTGCACGAGTCCGATTCGCTCTTGACCGATTTTTTTATGTACGGTCGCCAGCACGTCGGGTTACTACAAAATGTCAAAATTTATTAATTGAAACTGAACTCTATCTGTTGGACTTAAGGTTGAATTTTATTTAAAGAAATTTGACAGTTTGTAGTAACCTGACGTGCTGGCGACTGTACTTAGTTCCCTGTAGTGGCTGTGGTTTTCGTTATCGAAGTTTAAAGCCTGATTGTATCTACTAATATATTAAGTACCTACAACAAAATAAACATTGATTTTGAAAAAAAAATAGTACTTTTTATTACTTTAATATCCATTTCATACATAGGTATATAACGTTTTTAAACCAACTCAAAAAAGAAGGAGGTTATCAATTCGACTGTATTTTTTTTTAATGTGTGTTACCTCAGAACTTTTTCGTTAATTAACGGATTTGGATAATTCTTTTTATTTGAAAGGTTACGCTTCTCGTGTGGTCTCATTCAAATTTCATCAAGAACTGACGAGAAGTTCTGGAATTATCGTGAATAATGCGTATTGAGACTTTAGTTCGCTTATTTAGACGACTTCTTTATTTTCATCAAAGTGAGGATCTTTTTCAAATATTTTTTTGTCGAAAGTTTATACTCCTGACGAGATCTTATTTTCACCAAGTCAAGATCAGGAGATGAAATCTCAGGAAAATTGAGAGAAATTCTCTAATATAGGCAACATCGTTCCATTTATTTTTGAATTTAGTCAAGTATTTGCATCTGGTAGTATGATCATCTCATAGTGATGAGCTGGTGATGGAAGCTACAACTCCTTAACGGTTAGAAGCTGGAGAATAATTCCTTAAGTATTAATCGTACGTATGGACTAATAGTTACCTATATTCTTTCAGGTTATTAGGGTGAGCTGATTGATGATGAGAGTTGAAACTCCTCAACATAGTTATAGGATGTTTTCTAAATACCATATGCACGAATGGACCTTCAGTTGTATACCTTCAAGTTATCTAAGTAGCTAAAGATGGATAGCTGAACTCCGTAACGGTCAGGATATTACAACAATTTATCATAACCACCATGAAAAATAAAACGTTAAAAAAAAGGAACCGCCTTCAAAAAGAATCTTCAAACAAAATTAACAAAAAAAGTCGGTGCCAAGCCAAGCCAAAAAGAATAGGAACGAATTATACTGAGTGAAATAACAAAAATTAAAAAAACCCGGTCCCAAGCGTGAGGTGTAGGACGTATTTTTACCTCAAATACCTATTAGAGTTGGCACCGACTTCAAACAGTTCAGTAAGTAGGTACCAAGATAAGTTAGAAAAAGTCACGCATTTTCGTCCATTGAATTAAAAATTCTAATTACTTTTTCGTTTTTTAGTGTTTGTTAATTTTGTTTGAAGATTCTTTTTGAAGGCGGTTCCCTTTTTTAAAAAAAAAAATATTTCTCTTACTTAAAAATTCGTAAAACTCATATTTACAAACAATTTTTTGTATGGAGGCAGCCCTGAGTGATAATCTCTCAAACGTCAAATTTCGTTTATTTGCTCAAACAATAATGGCAGGCGTTTATTTCAGAAATTTCGATGCAAAAATAAATAGTTTTGATTACTATTTTAAAGGGGAAACGGACACATTCTCGTTGGTACAGAATACGTACCATCACCTAGTACCAAAATTGCATCGTAAAGTTACCTATTTATTTCGATAGAAGCGTGGCCGGGCTGGGTCGTATGCGTTGCAGCCCGGCCACCAAAAATGTGTTATATCTGATGAAATACTGTGGTACTCTTTTTTTCCATCGAAGTACTACGAGGTACTTATCCGTACCGTTTACTGACACAACCACAGCCTTATTTGACGCCGTGGCCGGGCCAGAACGTAACACACAACTATAGGACGGTTAGAGTTGTTACAAATCTGGTAATAATAAGATAATATTTCTTCATACCCTTATCTAGATTTGTATAGTTTCAGAAACACGATTTTATGATTTCGCCTCGACACTTTTTCTTTTCGGAAAGACCTCTAAAAATACGAATATTTAAGATTATTCTGAAATAAGGTTACATAATACTATTGAAAATTGGTTTAATTAGTGGACACACCAGTTATATTTAGGATCGTGTAGAAGCATTTTTTTAAAATCGCTAAAGTTTTTAATACGAAGTGATTTTTTTGAGTGAATTCGAGTCGGGGAAGCGGGCTGGGTGGGGGGGACGGGGTTCGCGCATAGTTGGGTGGAACAGACATGTTCGTAGCGCTCACGGGGAGGCTAGGTCGAGTTTTAGGGAATGGTTGTTGTGCGGTAAACCGAAGTCCGGTCTAGTTTATCAGCAAATGTGTGAAAGCAGACGAGTTTTTAAGTCCAAGCTCAAATGGTGCCAACACATCAGGACCAAATAAAAATGGACTCCCTAGCTGAAAAACATTCGAAAGGTCAATTTCGTGAATTCTGGCAGCAGACTAGTAAACTGAATGCGCGGCCTGGCCTTCCCGTGAGCGTAGATGGTGTGAGTAGCCCCAAGGACATTGCTAATGTCTTTAGGGATCCTTTTTCTGTTTGTTCGCCATTAGGTCCGGCAGGGGTAAATGTGAATGGTGCTGACCAAATCGGTAAAAGAGTGGGGACTTCTTTTCTTGCGAAGGACGTAGCCAAAGCCATAAAGCTTATATCAAGAGGTAAGTCCCCGGGTCATGACGGTTTGAGCATTGAACACCTGCAGCATGCCGGACCTCACATTACTAGAGTATTAGCAATGTTCTACTCATTGTGCGTGGCTCATTCTTACCTACCTGCTCAGTTTATGAAAACGTTGGTGGTGCCTGTGGTAAAGAATAAAACTGGGGACCTCGCTGATAAATGTAACTACAGGCCTATTTCTCTTGCCACAGTGCTAGCCAAAGTGTTTGATGGTTTGCTTAATGCACAGTTAAATAGATACGTTACTTTAAATGATAACCAGTTTGGGTTTCGTCCTAAGCTGTCAACGAAAGTGCAATACTGTGTCTTAAGCAAACCGTCAAATACTATACAGACCGTAAGACGCCCGTATAACGCCTGCTTCCTGGACTTGTCCAGGGCCTTTGATTTGGTTCGCTACGATCTTTTATGGATAAACTGAGTAGCATAAATCTGCCTAAGGAACTGATCAGCATGTTCAGTACTGGTATGCGCATCAAACAAACAGTGTACGATGGGCGGGCACAGAGTCGGAGTCGTATCGACTGGAATGCGGTGTCAGGCAGGGCGGCTTAACATCTCCAACGTTGTTCAACCTGTATATGAACGAACTGATCGCCAGACTCACCAGCCAGCATGTCGGATGCCACATTGACGGACTTAATGTCAATAATTTGAGTTACGCAGACGACATGGTGCTGCTGAGTGCGTCGATCTGCGGTCTGAGGAAGCTTATACAGATCTGTGAGGAGTATGCTTGTGGACATGGTCTTATATATAACGTAAGAAAAAGTCAGTGCATGGTCTTTAAGGCAGGTTCAAAATGTCCCCCAGAATGTACCACCGGTATATTTAAATGGTGTTGCATTAGATTTTGTTAGTAGTTTTAAGTACTTGGGGCATATACTCACAGTCGACCTTAAAGACAACGCAGACATGGAGAGGGAGCGGAGAGCGCTGACTATAAGAGCTAACATGATAGCTCGCAGGTTTGCACGCTGCTCTCAACAAGTTAAATTGACGCTCTTTAGAGCTTACTGTACATCACTTTACATTTACACGTGCAACCTGTGGGCCGACTACTCTATCCTTTATAATAACGCGTTCAGGGTGATTATGGGGCTGCCCGATTCTGCAGCGCCTCGGGCATGTTTGCAGAGGCGCATACTGCCTGTTTCCACGCGACTGTGCGCCTGCGGTGCGCGTCATTGGTGCGCAGGGTACGGCCAGCTCCAACGTCATACTGAACATGATCGCTAACCGAATAGACTGTGTGTATCTGCGCCACTGCTGTGATAAACATGTACCTGTAGCGGCGCCGGTGAGGAATTATTATTAATTTATTGATTATTTATTGAATTATTGGTTTGATTATTTTATTTAATTTTCTTTATAATTGTATTGATTTAATTGATTTAATTTTATTCATTTTGATAATTTAATTTATAATTTTATTGTAATAGTCAAATTTTATATTAATGCTGTCGCGTATTTTATGGACTAATGTTGTCTGAAATAAATGATATTTTATTTTATTTATTTTTTTTATTGCACAAAATACATTTGTAAAGTACAATAGGCGGGACTTAACGCTTAAAGCATTCTCTGCCAGATTATGTGTTTTTTTTTGCCTAATCTGCAAAATCGGTCTCACTGCCGCGCGCGTCGTTTTCTCATTGCTATCTCGCTTCAGCATAATTTTTCCGAGTATCGCCTTAACCGTTTCCTGTGTTGACAAAATTAAATGGGGACTCAAAACTATTCAAGGAAAACGTCATAAAAGTTGAAAAACTATACACGTTACGCGAAGCCAATGATAAGTTTTAATTGAAACTTATTTGCGCATGTCAGTCAAAGATTAAATATGAAGCAAGTCTGTAAACATGTCGTAAATATTATACAATGTGTGCGGTGGGATTTATATGACAGATACATAGATTTTTATTTATCTGAACCGTTCTTGACACTCGCTAGCGAAACCAAACCAAACCATAGCTTGTTAAGGGAATGCCGTAAGATTCTCTGAGATCGTCATAATCGTAATGCCGTAAATCTTAAATCTATAAAATCTATAAAATCTGTGTTTATTATCATTTATGTTGACTTGCTCCCATTGTTTCTCACTTGTTTACAACCGTAATAATAATAATTTCAACATTGAAAAAGGCTCAGAATTTATGACCCATTAAGTATGTAGTACAACCCACAGTTAATCAAGTTAAACACCTTGAGTGCGCCCTTATTTTATACATAAAAATACCTACAATGGTTTTTCGAGTGTCACTGTGCTATTCTGTACCTACTAATGAAAATGTTTAATGTTTTTTTTCTTTGCCTATTTGAGTACATACATAAGCAATACGTAGCATCTGGTCTGTAGCATTTTAGTATTAGTTCCTTCAAGCCGGATTTTTCCTCCTTATTTATTTATTTAAATAATACCTAATGCACTAAGCGTACATAGGCGGACTTAATTCAAGGCAGTTTCAACCAGTCAACCTTAGGGTGATGTGGAGATAATGATGTGGTAGGGTTCACATGCACAACCAGCGG